>JAJOOS010005331.1:0-77774 GCA_029582725.1 Solanum chiquidenum | reverse complement strand
ATATATATATATATATATATATATATATATATATATTTCCCAATTTATGTATACATATGAAATTTTTAGAGTCAATCAAATACATTATAAATTTTTTAAATATTTAAGTTGCGAATTTCAAGAGACAACAAAAATCATTTTAAGTTTTTTAGATATGCAAGTTTATACTTATTCCAATTTATAGTGTTTTAGTTAGTTTTTTCCGATATTAGATATTTCTAAAATGATTTATTTTTAAATATCCAAGCGTATACTAGTAAATGTGAATAAGCAAGCAGTTCTCTGTCAATGTGCTTGCTTTCTTATTCACATGGAGGCTACTTGAATTTTTTATTTATAAATAGTAAACTCACTACTTGAATTTTCTATTTTACACTTTAATTGTTATACTATTTTATCCTGTATTTATTACACAATAGATAAATGATTTTAAAAAGAAGTAATTAATGTTGAAGTTAAAATATGAAAAAAAAAACTTTTGATATGCTAATGGTTAGAAGTAACAGTGAACAAATAAAAATGAACGACTGAAATTTTGAAAACTTTCTATTATTTTTCTATAATAAGATTTTTATCACCCAAAGATCCAAGGATTAGAAAAAATATTGTAGCGAAGTATTTTTTTTAACATGGGAAAGACAAAAAGTTATGTGTGTTGTCGCTCATTTCCTTTCACTTCTAGGTTAATGATTTGGTTAAAAAATTACAATTCATCTTTTTTCAAAATAAATTTTATTTTATTTAAAAATTAGTGTTTGACTGTAAAAAAAATCTAAATTTAATTGGGGTTCAAATTATAAGTTGTTTTCTAACTCATTTTTAAAATTCTAGTATATTCAAATATGAATATTATTTCACATTTTATAAGAACTATAATCAAACACAAATCCATAAATTCAAATAAAAAAATTAAACTAATTTAGGACTTCAAATGTATTTAAAAATGTCACGACTCAGGGGTACACCCTAGATGTAACATGGCGTAGTTGACCCCGAAGGGGTCTCATACAAGCCCTTAGCATATCATAACATAAGATAATAGAAAAATATGGAAATTTTAAAACTTTATCCATACAGTCGAAGTCTTTCATAAAAGCAAGCAGAAGTCTTTCTACACTTTGTCTCAAACCATCTAATACAACTTTGAATAAACTCTTGGGACATAGCCCATACAATAGTCTCAAAACATGGAAATAAAAGACATAAAGGAAATAGTTGCTTTGTCGTCAAAGCTATGAAGACTCACCAAATCTTCAACTCCTTGCTCCTTAGAAACTTATCCTCAAGAGTAGGACTCAAATCTCTGAACCCTATATTTGATTAGAATGTAGGCAAAGTATGTGTTAATACAAAATGTACTAAATATGTTAGCTAGCATAACATCATAAGAGCATAACATAAGGTTAGTCAACATAAGACATAATCCATAATCATAAGAGATAATAACATGATCATAAGCATAATCTCCAACATAAGCATCATATAAGCATTATTCAACTCTTAGTCTTTCATATCATAAGAGAACTACTTCTCAAGTAACCTCAAAGCATACTTGTGCAATGCATGAATGAGACCCCATTATCCCATCCAAGCTAAGTATTCCTTTTTGGTCATCATAAACATAGTTTATAACCATAGTCAAGTCTTAGGCTTTCATATCATAAGAGTACTATACTCCTAAGTAACCTCAAAACACACTTGTGCAATGCATGAATGACATCCCATAATACCATTCACACTAAGCATAACCTTGAAGTCACCATATTCATGCTTACCATTCTTTTGGTCTCATTATTAGCTTACTTCATATCGACAAGAATACTATCACCTTTAGTCAATCATATCATGGAAGGCAACTATAGCAAAAACCCAAGCTAAACATACATCATACAAGCGAACACTTCATAAGTAGATTCAAGTCATACTTGTGCAATGCATGAATGACATCTCATAATACCATTCATACTAAGCACCACTTTAGGCTATCATACTTAAATGATTTCTATTTATCATTCTAAACTACCAAGGAATAGCACCCTATTAAGCTAGACCAAGCTATCATAGAAAATGTATTAATCATGCAAGTCCAAGCCATTCTAGGAAAGGTACAAGTATTCCATCCTAGCTACCATGCAAACATTCTATGAAGCCAATGCAAGCTACCCTTAGGAGAGTATGATTTATCAATCATAAGCTACCCTTAGGAGAGTATGATATCTCAATCCTAAGCTACCCTTAGAAGAGTATGATTTCTCAATCATAAGCTACCCTTAGGAGAGTATGATTTCTCAATCCATAGCTACCCTTAAGAGAGTATGATTTCTCAATCCTAAGCTACCCTTAGGAGAGTATGATTTCTCAATCCTAAGCTACCATGAAATGGTCTTGGCCTAACCAAGTCATGCTATCATGAAGGCATTCTAAAATGCTAGTCCAAGCTATATGTCCTCAATCCTAGGCTACCATGACTATTACTAACTCAAGCTACCATGAGAGAATCCTACAATGCTAATTCAAGCTATCCTTAGGAGAGTATTGTTCCTCCATCCTAAGCTACCAATCTTGGTCTTGTCTTACCAAGTCAAGCTATACATGAAGGGATCATAAGTCACAACTTCAAGTTATTCTAGTCTAACATGCTTTGATTCATTTTAGGTGATTAACTTTTCAACCTAGAATCATTCTATGTGAGAGGACCTTTCACATTCTACAAACATATCTAGATTACAAGACATTCTAGTCATAAGCTTCATCTTTGAACAATTCTAATTATAATTCATCATATAGCCCCAATCTAAATCATTACTAGTAATGATCCATCATATATACTTTACCCTAATTCAATTCATGTTCACATGCTTATATTCTTGAATAATTACTATACATGACGTCAATTCTAGAAGATCACCTATGAATCCTTAATTTCACTTCACAAGGCATAAACCCGCATTCTTCAATTTCTTCAATTAAACTAGGGTTAGCCATGGAAAACATAGAAATTCATTATAATATCATAATTCAATGCTAAATCAATCAGAAACAAGTATTATCTACTCAATTGGAATCATACTCAACAATACCCACAATACAAGAAGAAAAACCCTAGCTAGAATTGGGGGGGGGGGAGGTTTCTTCACAATTGGAGGAAATCTAGGGGGCTCTATGGATGGAAGAATCCATAGATGAATAAGCTAGCATACCTTGATTCAAAGTCCTCACAAAAGCTTGCAGCAACTATGGAGGAATTTGACCTAGCTTCCTTCTCTTCTTCTTCTTCTTCACTTTTCTAGAGAGAGGATTTTTGGGAGGGAATTGGGTTCTTTGGATGAATTGAAAATAATGCCTAGGATCAATGTATTTAAGGGTCTATTAGGTTTATATAGGTGTTCTAATCACTAATAAAACGACACCACTTAACCCCTAACTAATAATGAATTAACCCCTAAGTCCCCAACTTAAAACAATTGCACTTCAAAACTGCCCCACCCACGAGACCCCGACCCACGGATCGTGGGTGGGTCTACGGACCGTACTGGTCCTTCGTGGATGGGGTACTGGGGGTCTACTTTAGGGGTCTTGACCCACGACCCCTTCCCATGGGGCGTGGGTCCACCTACTGGGCGTGAGTCCCAACCGTAGGTGACCCCTTTTTGGGCAGATTCTAGGGACTGTTTTGGGTCCCCCTCAAGGACTCTTGGTTGGTCCTTGGGGGCTCATGCCTTGCCGCCCTAACCCTAAAACCTTCATTCTAAGTTCAAAAAGTCAGTTTACGATTCTACCCCTCACATCAAACTCTAGAACTCCCACGTAAAGCTCTAGTTTAACTTACTAGTTTTTCGGGGTATTACAATAAATTACGAAAAATAGTATTATAAATTTTATAATTAGAAGAGAGGATGTTGAACAACATAGGCTCAGTCGGTAAATTGATTGATTCACCCTTCTGCTTCAACTTTCTTTATTTATATCAGTACTTGCTTTAATTCAATTATTTGTCTTACTTTCCTTTTTAGTATGTTATGTATTTTAAAATTATAAAGTAATACTATAAATCACAATAATTAACAACTTAATTTTTTTGAAAAAATATATATTAAATTTTTGTTGACTCTGGAATTAGAGGGGAGTAACATATTGAAGCGAATGTGAGTAGGTTAGGATCAATCGGTGATAATTAACAACTTAAAATATTTGAAATATATGTATTAAAATTTTGATTGAATCTCAAAATTTCACATGTCCCACATAAATTGAGACATAAAAAATAGCATATATTCTTTGAAAATTACGTTAATCATACTATAAATCACAATAATTAACAATTCAAAATATTTAAAATCATACAAATACTTGATTGACTCTTCTAATCTCATATGTTCCACATAAATCGAGACAAATAAAATAACATTTTTTGAGTCCTAGTATCTACTAGTACTCCCTCTATTCCATATCTATTGAATTTTTGAGGGTTTTTTCATTGTTCAAAGTTCAAAATGAATGTTTGAATTATTTTTTCCATATTTGCCCCTTCATTTATTAAAGTTTTTTATTTTTTAGTAGATAAATTACACTACTTACAAAGTTGTATTTATGATTTCACAAAAAGCAATAATGGAAATTATATCCTTGAATGTTTTTCTTACTCCTTTTGTCCCTAATTACTTGTCCACTTTTGAATTATCTTCAGAAATTTGGACAAATAATTAGGGACAAAGAGAGTAATATGTATGCATTGACTCACAAATTCAGTTACTCTCCTCGTCCCATATTAGTTGATCACTTTCATTTTTACACACATATTAGAAAATCATAAATAAGAAGATAATGTTGCTAATTCACCCCTTAAAATTCTTCTTGGGAGTGTTACAAATAAATGTGAACATTTTCAAAAAGAATTAATTGCAAGGGTAATATAAGAAAAAAATTATTTAATGTTTTCTTGATTTAGGAAAGTGAACAACTATTCCCTCTTTCCAACAATAGTTATCCTCTATTGACTTGGCAGTTATCCTCTATATTATCATTTGACTTCATTAAATTTAATGCTTTGAAAAATGTGTTAGATAATAAGTATTTAATAGCAAAGATTAAATAAACACAAAAGACAAAATATCTCTTGATTTTTTTAATTGGACAAACATTGTTGAAAAACTTATTTTTAGTATAGTGATTAACTATTTCTAGCCAGAGAAAGTAATATGAAACAACTATTTTTAATAAGATGATCAACTAATATGGAACAATTTTCCGTAGAAACTTCAAATTAATTTAAGTTAAATAAGAGCATAATTCTTGCAATTCTAATTAAATCCCGCTTAAACCCCGTCCCTACATTTAATCATCTTCTTCTGCCTCAAATAGATATAAAAAAGTTATACGTATACACACGCATTCTGTACTCCACAATTTTGGGGTTTTGGAATTTTCTGTAGTGAAACAGATCTTTCTCTTTCTCTCTACCTGTAGTGGTATTCCATTTATCTGTCTATTTGAAAATGGGGAATAACGGGGATGCTCCGGTGGAGCCGATGAAGCTGACTTCATTCAGGAGCCGGAGGAAAGCGCCAGCCAATTCCGGTGAACCTGATGACTTTATCAACCTCTTGCATGGCTCTGATCCCATCCGAATTGAGCTCACTCGTCTTGAGAATCAACTCCGAGGTTTGAATTTTATTTTTTTTAGAATTAAAACAAATTGGGGAATTTTCCATTTTATTGTGATCAATTATTTTGTTTTTCTCTTGAATGTTCTGTTATTAATTGTTTTTGAGGTGTCAGTTCACCTCTATATTCCGCAATTGGTTAAATGAAAAAAAATGGCTTTTTTTGAGCTCATTTTGGTAAAAGTATATATTTTTTGAATTGGATTCAAAGAAATTTCTTGTGTTCTCTGCAGTTATGTGATTAGTTCCTATTTTTTTGGCAGCTCTGTGATTACATGTGGTTTTGTGTGTCAGTTGGCCATCTTACAAATAAATTGTAATTAAAACAATATATTTTTCCATATGGTTGTACTTCAATGATGAAGATTTTTCTCCAGACAGTTTACTGATGTAAAAAATACTTTGATTTTGAAGCGGTTTTGGATTTTACTGTATTTTATCTGAACAAAGTACTTCACAAAAGTTTAAATTTTTAGAGCAGTTTATGATTTTTTATTCGCAAAATGATGTTGTAATTTACTTGCCTGAGAGTTCTTTCTTATTTCTCTCTTTCTGTAGACTACTCTTTTTGAATTTTTTTAAGTTTGGTTTCTTTCTTTTTAGTAGAAACTTGTTTGTTTTAGTTAATTTGCTGTGGGATATAGAAAAAGATGTATGAGGCTTGCTCACATGGAATATTTGGAAACTTGTGACTTCAAAAGCTAATAAAGACAAATTAGAAATGTGAAGGTTGTTTTCTCTGAGTCAGAACAGTGGAAAAATGCTAAAATGTAATTTTTGTTGTTGCATGTGAATAAGTTCATTAGTGGTAATGGAGCCAATTTTGTTGGTCCCTACTTCAGATAGTCCATTTGATGAACATTTGCACATTCTAACTTTGAGCCAATTTCATTTACGTTGCACATTCTAGCAAGTTTTCGTGCCAAAGTGGATTTAGTCATACGTCTTCTTGTGACCTGTTCACCACCCGCCAATTTGATCAATGTTTTGTATGGTACCAAGTTTCTGTGACGAAGTATGCTCATAGGTCTTTTTGTGACTTTATCTTACAGTCCATGATGAAAATTGCACATTTCTTCCCTTTTTATTTCATCACAGCATGGATTGAATCTGATAAATGTAAGTATATTCTAGCAAAAAATCTCACCAATGAAGAGAGTATAATTAATGATATTGGCAAAATGGATTAAGAAAAGTAAATATAAAAAGAACTATGAAGCTAACTTTGATTTAATGTAATGAAGGTGGCTATGTGTTACATATAGGCAATGTAGTATGAAGAAGGGTGATCAAGTTAGCCACAAAGAAGTGATTATTTTACATGACTAATAATTGAGAGTGCTCTGATGTTGGATTCTAGAAGTAATATTAAACAACATGCTATAACAAATGTCTTGATTGTGATGGCTTAGCCTCCACTAACTAATGCACTCAATTTGCAATATTAATGAGCTTTGAATAATAAGCTGGATACTTTTATCAACCAAAGATATCCCAACATCTGTTACACTTATATTTGAGAACTAAAAAGTAAGCACCTTCAGGAATTTAAGTGCATGGGATTAGCTTTTGACTCTTATGAACGTCTTTGAGTATCCTTAAACAGGTTCGTTCAGAGATTATAGATTGTCTGTGTGATGTGTCACTCCTTGCGAAGGAGTCCGTGGTGTAACATAAATTAATCGTGATCAACTGTGCATTTTCCTTTTTGGAGGGGCATACTTTAGCCCCTTTGTTGTTTTTCTTTTCCTTTTAATCTTCTTTTTGGGTTATCTTTCCTGGAACAACTATAGTCTCTACATACTACCATTTATTTTTTTTGAATTGGTAACATGCTATATCATCAGTACTCGGAATATAGGCCTGATATATCATATCTACTGTTACAGCCTCTAACAAAAGTTTACAATGAGGCCAAAAGGTCTAGTAATGATTCTGCATCATCTAGTGACTCTTCTTTACATCAAATATAAGAAAGAGAAACGCAAGAACTCTTAATCTTCTGGATTGAACTGCTCTTGCCTTCAAAACATCTAGCGTTCCTCTCATTCCAAACTGTCCACCATATGCTAGTTGGAACAATCTTCCACCACTCTTTGTGACTATACACTACTTTCTTTTTTTGGCAAGTCTCTGCATACTTCTTACTGGAGCTTACAGTCTGCAAAACCTTGCAGATAAAGATAGAGAACTGGGGGAGACATATGGAGAAATCAAGTCTTTGAAGTACTCAGAACGCGTTAAAGAAAAGGCAGTTGAGGAGGTATAGAGACCTATATGAAAATATCTAATCATGTAAAAAAAAGCATATAGCTGTACCTAATACAGAATAAAACTATCTAATTGCAAAATTCGTGTCTTTTTTATGAATGGAGTTATTACTTTAGTTTGCAATAATTTTTCAACTCAATCCACTGAAATTGAATAATTACCTATTCATTTAGTTCATGACAAACATAATGTGCACTTTACAGACAAGAAAGGTTTTAGCTCACTTAATACAAAATAAGTTTATGGATCTTGTACACTATACATACAACCTTGTCTCTAGTCCATTTCTTTTAGAACTATTAATGAACTTTTTGCTACTTTTCCCTCAACTCCTCTCTTGATTCTAAATTGGACAGACAGTTAATTTTATGTTTAAACCACTTCTGACTACTTCTCAAATAAAAATTAAAACTATAGTTCTTCTTTGAGGTAAATAACCAAGGTAACTTGAGAAAATTAGAAGGAAACAAAAGCCAGTGTGAATTTAAACTCTTTGGTTTCGACCCGACAATGGAAAAATGGTCTAATAGAAAAACAAATAAAAAGAATGTTTATGTATGGTTAATTTAAGTAGACCATTTAGAGTATGGTCCATCTGTAAAATTTAAACCCCTCACCTAAAGTCAATAATTACATAGGAACTTTCATTTGACTATACATTGCAAGGTACATTTAAACTTCGCTATATGGATCTTATGAAGCATTATGCTTGGGAACATGATGGAATTAGTCAATAGAATTCATTATGATCTGATGACTGGATTTGTCATTGAAGCTACTGAATTTTTCATTCGGGACCTCTTCTTTGTAAAATGCCCTTGTCCCTGCAGTTTTTTCATTCGTGACCTGTTCTTAGTAAAATGCCCTTGTCCATGCAATCTCAATTTATCCATATCAAAAGTTAGCAATTTGGGAAGTCTGGTGTCCAAGAGTCTGTAAATCTTGGTTAAATAGCTGTAATTCTGTATGGTGAAGGATCAAACGAACAAAGCAGTTCATAGAAGACTGATATTTTTGATAAAGTTCATAGAAGACGAATCAAAAGAATATTTATGACCCGATGACTGGGTTTGTCGTTGAAGCTGCTGACAGTACCCTGGTCTTGAAATTCCATTATATATGGAATATCATTACTATTTATCCATATCAGAAGTTAGCAAATCAGGAAGTTTGAGTCAGTAAATATTTGTTAAAATGCCATCATCTCTGGAATCTGATAGCTGATTATCCATATCAAAAGTTAGCTCCTTAGAAGTCTGGTGCCCAAGAGTCTGTAAATTGTAGTTAAAGAGCTGTAACACTGTACTATGAAGGTTCAAAGGAACACAATGGTTCACTTGGGTGGGGGGTTGAAGTTAGCCTCTTCAAATAAAGAAAGTGTGGAATTATTGTGTCTTTTTTATTAATTAAAATCAATTTACGACATCTTCACGAGTAAGGTTCATATCTTTCCATGATGACTGCTAAAGAAAATGCTGTCATATTTCATAATATCACTATGTAATTTGAAGTTTCAGTCAATTGAGCACGTGTGCCTTTGGTTTTTGTAGCAGAACCATATAACCAGCAGTATTCAGTATATTTCTGTAGAATTCACCATTTGCACCAAATCATTAAACATTATATTTATACTCGGTCCTTCTAAATATGCATCGTCACTTTGTCAAAAAACAAAACAAAAAATAGAATTACAAAGAGGACTTAAACTTATTGATGTCCTTTTTCCTTTTTCTTGAATGCTTTTGCAGCTAAATGATGAGCTAAAGAAAGTAGATGAAAAGCTGAAAAAAACAGAGGCTCTTCTTGAAAACAAGGTACATGTTTTGCTACTGTTATTACATGTCCTCAATATTCATGAATAGTTTCTTACCCTTTTCTACTCTTCTATGACTGTGAGACGGCCTTTTATAACTAACTGAGATAAGGAAATTAACTAAGAATTTAGAGCCTAATAATTCAGAAATATGAATTTATCGAGACCATTTCGTATTTCAGAATCTTGAGATTAAGAAAATAAATGATGAGAAAAAGGCAGTACTGGCTGCACAATTTGCTGCTGAAGCTACTCTTCGTAGAGTTCATGCCGCACAGAAAGATGATGAGATGCCGCCCATTGAGGCAATCATCACACCCCTGGAAGCAGAGTTAAAACTTTCCAGATTAGAGGTACTCGTCGACTTTGGTATTCTTCGCGGTTCTTGAGAATTACTCATGTTGCTACCTTGGTGAAGTTCGGTAATGCTATCTCTTCCTAAATTTAAAAGTTTGCCTCTCGTGACTTCGGTTGCAGATGGCAAAGTTGCAGGATGACAATAAAGCACTAGACCGACTTACAAAATCTAAAGAAGCCGCTCTACTGGAGGCAGAACGAACTGTTCAAATGGCATTAGCAAAGGCTGCTTTGGTTGATGACCTGCAAAATAAAAATCAAGATCTAATGAAACAGATAGAAATATGCCAGGTTTTGCCGACACTAAAGTTTCTTCAATTTTTGATATCAATGGGAAGCGTACTTTCATTTTAGCTGTCATTATCAAGAGTCCGATGTAAGCATCTAGACTCCTATTGCAGGAAGAAAATAAAATATTGGACAAAATGCATAGACTGAAGGTTGCAGAGGTTGAGAAACTAACACAAACTGTACGGGAGCTTGAGGAAGCTGTATTGGCTGGTGGAGCTGCAGCAAATGCTGTACGAGAATACCAGAGAAAAGTGCAAGAACTGAATGCAAGTGGATCTTAACTTTACAGCCTATTCTTTCTTTATATCTTGTTATTTTTTCTTCTTATTTGTAAATTCAGTATCTGTCATATATTGAGCCTGACTAAATATTATGATTTGTAGGAGGAGAAAAGAATCCTAGATCGTGAGCTAGCCCGTGCAAAGATTTCTGCAAACAGAGTAGCTGTTGTTGTTGCCAATGACTGGAAAGATGCCACTGACAAAGTAATGCCTGTAAAACAATGGCTTGAAGAAAGAAAATATTACCAGGCATGAATACTTTAGCTTCTTGATTTATTCTCTCTGAAAAAAACATATGCTAATTGTCGTAATAGTGCAATGTAAAATGACCTTTATTGTAAACTAGGATGGTTGCACGAATCAACCTGAATTTGCCCTGATTCAGTTCTCTTTAATAAATGTGAGTAACTAATTACTAATAGAACATGGGTTGGAAGGTAGAGAGGCTGCTTCCATCTCAAGGAAAGAAAAAGAAGAAAAAGTTGGACATGGAAATAAAGTAAGCAACAAAAGGAATTACATGGGGTATGTGGTTGTTCGTTGAAATGGATATTTCTTCGCCTCACTAATTAATAAGTCTAGTTATTGGTCCTACATCTTCTCTTGCAATTTTCATATAAATCAAAATGTGAGATCAAATGAAGAGAGATAAATGGGACTAAAGGAGTCAACTTTAAAGGAGAGTGGACCTTCAACCTCAAGATGTGAGGTCAAACCATGATCGATCAAAGGGGAAAAGGCTGTCAGCTTTAAGTGAGAATATCCCGCTTCTATCTAACTAGCTTTCTCTGGATATGCAACCATGGTACTTAAAAAGCAGAATAAACCAAGTGTTACCTTGTGGATATCAGATTTATCATATGCAATTTCACATATACTCAGTAGGTATGATGCTCGACATTCAGGAATGTATATCCTTCTGTATATGTTTTTGCAGGGAGAAATGCAACAGCTTAAAGATAAACTGGCAATTGCAGAGCGTGCTGCAAAAGCAGAAGGACAGTTAAAGGTAAGAAAGTAAATGGTTCAGAAAATTATGCTGCTTTGCACTTATTGTGTACGTGCTACCAATTGCATTCCTTGATTTCCCAGGAAAAGTATAAATTACGATTTAAAGTTTTAGAAGAAAGGTTTAAGGTGCCTTCAAATGTTACATCTCGCACTGCAGCTGAAGGAAGAAGCACAAGCAATGTGCGCTCAAGGCGTATGTCCCTTGGAGGAGTTGAAAACTTGTCTAGACCCTCCAATGGTTCTTTATTACGAAAAACAAGTTTTCAATCTGGATCATCCCAGTCAAATGATTCTAGCTCATTGTTAAAACAAGCAAAGAACTTATCGGGTGCATTTGATGGCGGCAGCAGATCGGAGGGTAAGGAGAAGCCAGTCCAGCTTACGGATCAGAAAGAAAATGGACATAGTGGTACTAGCAGAGAGTCCCATAGCAATGGAATAGTAACTGCACATGAGAATGCAGATTTGAATGCTGCTGAGAAAATGAAGTTGGAAAATAAAGATTATGTTTCTGGAGCAGTGTACGATATGCTTCAAAAAGAGGTTATAGTTCTACGCAAAGCTTGCAATGAGAAAGATCATAGCCTCAAGGACAAAGATGATGCCATTGAGGTTTCATGCTCTGTTTCTCTGAACTCCACAATAAGCTGGAACACAGACACACACGCACAACCCCTCCATTTTGTTTTGCTTTCATTCAGCTTATCTTCATGTGAAATATGCAGATGTTGGCAAAGAAGGTTGAAACGTTAAACAAGGCAATGGCAATTGAGGCCAAAAGAATGCGCAGGGAAGTTGCAGCAATGGAAAAGGAGGTTGCTACAATCCGTAATGGCAAGGAGTATGATCAAAGGCTAAAGTGCAGTTACTCTGCCAAGGGAGCCATGAATGGTCATACACTACCACAAAGGTGATATTCTCGAAACCCCCTCTCCACTAATCAAATTGCTGAATACAGAATGCTCAATAAGGACAACATTCGCTTACATGTGTTAATATATCAGCGTGTGCAAAGGGAAGGTAAGAGTCTCGAAGCTTAAATGCCCAGAGGTAACATGCCTTGAATGCATTTTGACCTTATAGATTGGTTCAGTTTGATGCCCTTTTATTGTGAGATTCTTCATGGTTCTTTGGGTTCTTGAAAGAGAACTTATAGCATCATCTATATCTAAAGATTATGCATTAGTGAAATAAAAACACTATAGACACTTTCTGTTTTCCAAGGTTTGGAATAGGAGCCCATTGTAAGATACTTTTCCACATAGCTCCTTTGAAAATGAGGAAAAGGAAAGTGGAGTAGAAACTTAAGTTGCTCTCCTTCCACTAGTTGGTTAGGGAGGAAAGAGTTGGGGAAATAGACATTCCGTAGGTGAAAGGATCGAGCATCTTTTGAACCCCCTTCCTAGTTCTCGCACAAAGTTAAGACTAGTTTTAAACACTATTGTAGTTCTGGCTAGGGAAAGGAACGATCATGACGAGAAGAGTGCCATGTTCTTCCACACTTTCCTACCAACCAATGTTTAAAAGAGGGGGTGCGAGGCAAGGTACTTTACGCAGCACAGGGCAAGGCGTAAGCCCCAAAACTAGGGGCATAAGTCTTATGCATCTACAGGGAGTAAGTCTCATGTATCTTCAATTTTGTAATTTTATTACTAAGAAAATAAACAAAAGTAAATTTTTCAACAATTCCACAAATAATTTCAAATAAATCATCAATATAATAGAAACATTATTATAATTATTATTTGAAAAAGGTAATAACAAAACAAATAATAGAGATAATATTTAAAATGAAATCGTCATCGAACTCCATATCTACTAGTCCTATGGACCCTCAACTAATTATTTCATTGATTTTTGTTTATATATTTCAAAGAAGGAGAAGGACAAAAAGTGAAAGAGCAGTGATAAAAAATGAATTAAGTAGTTTCAGGAACATAATGTTATGACTTCTTTATCCTATCATTTTTAGGCATATTCATCTAAAAAACTATTTATGGAGGGTCTTTTTATTATAAGGGTTGCTTTATTTATATATTTTAGAAAAACTACTACTACATAAAACCATGAGCATAAAGTATAAATATCCATTTGTCTCTCCAGAAGCTGATATGTTGTCCATTCCCTGCTATTAAGTGTTTGTGTTGAGAGAATTCCTCCCATAATTTGCTTATACTTCTCCAAACACCAACTCCATATGGCTCTGTTGAAACATTAGAACACCAGTTGTTTAGGGCTCCATGTTTAGCAATAATCACATCTTTCCAAAGGCTCTGCTCCTCTCGAGTATATCTCCACAGCCACTTCATAAGTAGGCATTTGTTGTGCAGTGCTAAGTCTCTGATACCCAGACCACCTAACTTTTTTAGCAACAAGACTGTTGGCCACTTGACCAAATGGAATTTATGGCTGTTGCTATTCCCTTCCCACAGAAAATTCCTTCGGGTTTTGTCCAGTTGCTTTAAAGCCTTACTGGATATGGGATGTAGTGACATACTATATGTTGGGATACTATCAAGTACACTGTTTATCAATGTTAGTCTGCCACCCATAGAGAGGTACTGCATTTGCCATGTAGCAAGCCTTTTTTCAAACTTTTCAATCATTCCACTCGCCTTGTATTTAGCCCCCAATGGAAGGCCCAAGTAAGTAGTTGGAAAAATTCTAGTTCTACAACCATATAAGTCTGCCAGCTCCTCAATGTACATCGCATAGTCCTTTTAGGCACCACATTGCCCTTTTAGGCATTAACGTAGCCTCGTAGGCATCAACAGAGCTCTTTTAGGCATTAACATTGCCTCATAGGCATCAACATAGCCGTTTTAGGCATTAACATAGCCCTTTTAAGCATCATTGTAGCCCCCTAGGCATCACATAACCCTTTTAGGCATTAGCGTAGCCCCGTAGGTGATAGTACCACCTGTATGCTTTGTATATACTTCAATATCCCCTTAGGCATCCTGTACATAGACTCGGAGGCACAAGCAGAACCCCTGCAACTAACTACAATAGCTCCGTAGGTAGCAACAATAAACAAGTAGCCTGAAGGCGGCGATCAATTTAGCTAATAAGTGACCTATACAAATGATTTCTATGTAATATCTGAACTCAGGGTCACTATTAATAGAATACAAGTCTCGACAAGGGATGAATATATCAACTTGAACATACAGCAATGTGCAATTATGGCTACGAGTAAATCAACGACAATAATCTAGCCATATCATTTCTACGCTTTAAGGAAACATGCCGAAAGAACGAAATAGCCTTAGCATACTTTTTCCCGACAATGCCATGTCGTCAATCTATTCCTTTCCACACTCCCACAAGGCTATATCAAGCGGGAACTCAATCATTCAACAAAAATAAGAAATATTATGTCGACCGGACAAACTATACAGATTTTTGCCGTAAAATACTATTTGTGGCCTAACAAAACTAGAATCGTTGGAAGGAGAGTCTTACGTTGCTTTCTAAGCTCGAAATACTACTCGAAGCCTCCAATGCAGCCTAACTCCTACTGCCACAACACAAATGGAGCTACACCGCTCAATTTTTAGGGTAAACTACTTAAAAATGATGAGCTCGGTGAGAACTACAACATTTGTTAAGCACTTAAGCTCGAACGACATAGGGCCCACTGCAACCTACCTACTTGCGCAGTCTTGTGAAAACGCAAATATCTCTCTACTGTGAAGTTGTATTTGTGAACGGTTTAATGTGTTGGAAATTAATCCGACAGTTTAATCTTAATCTCCTTACTCCTTACTGCTTTTTTCATAGGAAAAAAGAAGGGGGTCGATTTAAGCTCCTTCCCTTCCACTGCGTAGCCGCGCTAGCAGGTACTACGAGCCCTCTGTCCCACGCATCTAACCATCTCGCGTGTTATAGAACTTTGATGTGATAGGTAGTGGATTTTCTAACTCTTTATATATTGAGAGAAAAGCTTTCAGACATCTAACTCAATTTTTAGAGAATTTATGAAAGTAATTTGTCATAACTTTTGCGGACGACATCAAAACTTAACATACAACCACTGTGCGATTTGAATACCTCATAACACATCTTTCTTAGCATATTAAGCACTCTTAGTCTTACTTCGAAAGTACAAATTAATTTAAAATCAACTGATGGAGTGTTACAACTGATGCCAAATATTTTCTTCTTTCCTAGTAAATTCACAAGTTTTTAATTAGGCAACTCTTTACAATTTACATCATAAAAATCACAGAACTGTAGATCTAATGATGGTTTAATTTTGGAGTCTGATGATATTTGTTTCTTTATGCAGAAACGATCGGAGCTACAAAAAGTTTACCGAACAATGATGAAAGCGGGTAGCATTTCATATCAGAAGGAATATTTCTCCCCTCGAATACTATCACAACTTATGTCAATTTGTAAAGTACTTTAGTTGTTCGGGGGCATTAGCTTATTTATGTATATGTTTGTAACATATTTGTATTATTATGAGTAAAAGAAGTGCTTCTGTATGGAACTATGGCCAGAGGCAGGGATTATATTTTTATGCAAGTGGTAAAGGAATGTTCCATGTCATCAATCCCATGCAGATAGTCCTTATAAGGTCGATCCTATTTCTATGAATCTATGACCTTCGTTAACGGTAAGCCTATGGTGAAGTCGATGGAGGTGAAAGTGTCACACATGAACATCCATAGAAAATCTCCAATATGTCGTGGTTGGGAAGTTTTCATATGGGTGGCCGGAAATTGAAGAATTACAGAGACTAATATTTTTGCAATGGGCTATTAAGGGAGATAGTCAAATAGGAGTATTCAGAATTCAACATATTTTGATTAGGTTCAAACTTATTGGGGATTTTGTTGATGTTGAGGAATGTATATTATCGCAAGGCCAAAGAGGGGCTGTCACAGCAAATCCAACCATTGATATATGATTCGAAGTTCAAACTTAATGAGGAAACAACTCAAGTTTGTCGCATGGATTTTGTTTTCTAATTTACTTTGGACGTACTTACTTGGAGAATCATTGTTTGCTCTAGTTTTGATTGATGTTTATCTACAACCTTTGATAGCGGAGCTAAAACAATTATCGTCTAAAGATGTAGTGACACATGATATATCAACTAAGCAAAATTTTATTTCACGTTCTTCTCTTATGTGGATTATTAATAATTTTTTGTATATGAGATGTTGTATGGTTGAGTGACTGTCGTAAAGTTGGATTGTCCATATTGTATGAATAATAGTAAAACATTCACTTTTAAACACGATTGTAAAAATTCATGATTTGAATTTGTCGCCATTAGTTTTTGTTAATGGATCACGAGATAAGAATTATAAAAGTATTTTCAGAATGAATAAAATTGAAAATGATCTGCCATCTCCAACGTTGTCATGAAATAAAAATTTGGGAGAGTTTGTCAATTGTTTAAGGTTACAAAAGCTACACCTTCTAGACTTTTTGGATATAGTTTTGGGCATAATTGGACTAAGCAGAACATATATATTTTGGGAGTTACTGTATTGGGATGATAATCTTCTACGAGGTAATCTTGACGTGACGTACATTGAAAAAATATATTTTGATAACTTGTTCAACACAATGATGGAAGTTAAGGACAAGACAAAATAATCCAAAAATCAGAACAGATTCAAAGAAATATTGTCAGAGAAAGAAACTATTAGTGCAGAAATCACAAAATAATAAAATGTTCAAATACAAGATTAGCTTTTCATTCACATTGAATGAGAAATAAGAGATTTGTGAGTGGGTTAAGAATTTAAGGATGCTTGAGGGATATGCTTCATATTTGAGTAAGTTTATTTTTCATAATTGATTATTCTGTTTCTTTTCATCTTAATTAATTATTTATTTATTTATGATTTGACATGTTTATTGTCTTTTTGGCATTATTCTATTTAGGAAAAGAGAGCGCAAATACTCTCAAGGAGAGTATTGGAAGGTTTTATGACCGGCCTTATACATTCTTGGGTGAAATATCAAATATGACATGTTTAATCAATTTAAGATATGCAAATTAATTGTTATTTAATAATATTTTTGCCTTAATTTTTCATAATATATAATCTAAGATTAGATACTTGATTTGCCGGTATTGTGTACTTGAGTTTCAAAGTATAACAAGATTATTTTTACGATCTACGAGAAGAATGTCAATTTTAGGATGTCCGACTAGTTTAGAGATGCTTGAAAAGAAAAGTCTGATTGACTTCTACTTGAACTAAATAAAGATCTTCAGACATATTAAAGAATCACTAAATTTTTAGCGTAGTCTGAGCCGGCAAAGAAAGTCAAGGGATCCATAAAAGGTGGCCTATTGCACCGTGGGGTGCAAAGAGTTAAGGGACGATAACTAGGGACTTAGTAAGTAATATTAATAACTTTTTAATTTATATGTTCATATAAAGTTGATTAAATTTGTTTATATTTTGTTCATAGATTGAAAAACTAGGGTGTCAGCCAACCCAGGATGAGCTCTTTCGATCGACACAAGTAACAAAAAAGATTAAAAAAAAGTCAAATCTAGATGAATGAATCGAGCAAAGGGCTCAACAAGCCTATATAAGCAAGTCTAGCCCCGGCCAACCCAGGCTCCATCTAATGTCGCTCCTCAAATTTGGATCAAGTGCACGAGCTTTCTTTTCAGCCCTCTCACTTCATTCGAGCTGAATTGCATCCACCCTCGAGGTAGAGTTCGTTTTGTAATAAGAGCCCCGTTGGGCCTTTACGGAGCTTGGCCTGCTTTCACATTAACTCACCATTTGGTGGGGTGGGGGGAAGAGAGTCTGTGGTCTAGGCTTTAGTTGAATTAGCATTGGAAGGTGGTGACAATTCATGCCCCGTCGAGGTAATTGACGGTGTTCAAATTGCTGATAAGTTGCAGCAGATCAAACATCTCACACATGCCTAGGTAGATAACGAGGCATGAAAGATTGTTAAAAATAAGAGCATGTGCTACTATATCATCGAGGAATTTAGGGGTCGTTTGGTAGCTGGTTTAAGTTACACCTAATACATGAATAATTTTGTTTTTCATTTATTAATTTTATACCATGTTTAGTTTGCAAAATAGGATAAAAGTTATTCATGTTTTAATTTTATACAATGTTTGGTTGGCAGGTTTCCATATGTTGTATAATAGTTATTCATGTAATAATTTTATATAATTTTTGGTTGTATTTTTTGTAGTCCTACATTATTAATACTTACATAACTTGTGTGGGAATCTATGTATAATTTATGCGAAATAGAAAGTGAAATAAGTTATATGGGTATTAGTTATACATGTATTAACATAATAAATTACATATTTTCCTTATCAATTTACTTTTAAATGCATATTAATTTAAAACAAATCAAAATAGAATGTTTTTTTTTTCAAATAACTGGAAGAGGAATTTGAATTACGTTGGTGTTAGTTATTTTTAAAAAATAATAATTAAAGTTTCTATTTTCGGTCTTTTAATTATTTTAGTTTATATATAAAATAACAAATGTCTATTTCAAACTCCCGTTTCCCTAGGATTCATAGTTTTAAATTTTTTTTTTTGTTTAGTATCTATTTATTTTTTTAAAATAAAAAATGTAAAAGGTAAATTTTAAAATCTATCTATATGTAATAGATACTGATTTAAATTTATTTTTTAATTTAGAATTGTAATTTTTAATTTAATGTAATTATAAATATATAATTTTAATTAATTATAAATTTGTTATTTTGCCTCTTCTATTGTATATAGAGAGATATTTAAAATACTTATTGCTTAATCCTATTAAATATAAATTACTTTTAATTGCTAACTATTTGTTATTTATTTTATTATTTTTAGTTATTGGTATCTATTTAATTTTGATGTGTTATTTGGATAGTTGTTTATTTTAATGAGTACGGAAAATGGACTAAAATACCCTCAAAGTATTGAAAATGGTACACAACTACCCATCATCCACTTATTGGCTTCAAAATACCCTCCACATCCACCTATTGGCTCACAAATACCCTCCCCATCCACCTTTGGATCCAATTTTAGTCACTTCATTAATGGAACACCATTTAAAATAATTAAATAATCCTTTTAATTACATGGCGCTCAACCATTGGTTGCAATTTAATTATTTAATATAATTTTAAATTCACCCATTACCCACTCATTTTTAACTAAACCCACCCCAATACTTATTAAACCCGCCCTAAAATATAATTTTAAACCCACCCATTACCCGCTCGATCGAACCTATGGGTTCTTTTTGTATTGGGTCGGGCGGGTTTAATAAGTATTAAAATGTACCATAGTGTGACCATTATATTAATCTAACATAATCAAATCTCAAAGAAAATCCAAGATTCTTTTAGAGGGACAAATTGTATAGACACTACAAGAAAAATGTGAATTACATGGGGATTTTCTTGGGGATTAATATGAAAATTTGCAGAAAAATAAGTTTCCTGCGAATTTTCATACTAATCCCTAGGAAAATCCCCATGTAATTCACATTTTTCCTATAGTGAGATACTGAGTTAGAAATTTATATAAAAAATTCAAAATGTAAAATCTAAAGCTATTGAGTTTAGCTGAATTCACCACCGACTTCGTTCACTACAAAAAAGAAGAAGATATTTACAGACAATAGATTTTTTTAGTGGAAATTGAGTTAATGTTATTGCATTCAAAGTTGCTAAAGTCTTTAGCGTTATTTATATAGAATGTTGGCTATGAATATACATATATATTATTGCTATAAAAATATAATATAACGAAAATTTTATTATTATCGTTAAATTCTTTATTTGTCGTAGTGATTGCCTGTTTGATTTATATGACTACAATTCTATCACCATTATAAAAAAAAAATCTAGATAATCAACAAATGTGAATTGTACCTACATTATGTTAGCAACTCATATTTGACTCCACATGAACAAAAAAAATATTTTGTCATGTATATAATGTATGTTTTTATAATTCATATTAGTTAATAAAGCTTAAGCTTTATTTATTGAATTTGCTCTTCTACGAGATTTCTTGATGCTCATTCATGACATTAGAAAGATGTTTCTAATGTCATGACATCAAAAATATATTTTGATGCTCATTCATGACTTGATGCTCAACATTTTAGGGCGGGTTTAATAAGTATTGGGGCGGGTTTAGTTAAAAATGTATGGGTAATGGGTGGGTATAAAATTATATTAAATAATTAAATTGCAACCAATGATTGAGCGCCACGTAATTAAAAGGATTATTTAATTATTTTAAATGGTGCTCCGTTAATGAAGTGGCTAAAATTGGACACAAAGGTGGATGTGGAGGGTATTTGTGAACCAATAGGTGGATGGAGAGGGTATTTTGGAACCAATAGGTGGATGAGGGTAGTTGTGTACCATTTTCAATACTTCGAGGGTATTTTAGGCCCTTTTCCGTAATGAGTATAATAAACATTAGCTCACTAAATATTTTTGGAATTAAGAAATAAGAATTAACTCACCAATGTATTGTAATCTTGTATAAGTAATAACTACATAACTACCAACACAGGTTGTGGTGCAGTGGTGGGACTGCTTCACCCTTAACCAGAGGTCTCGGGTTTGAGCCCTCTGTATGGAGAAAATCCTGTTGAGAGCGCCACCCTCAAATAGGCCCTGCATAACGTGATTTTTAATTTAGTCGGAGCTCCTCGGATTTAGTCAGAGCTCCACTGTGAGCTCCGGACACCGGGTGGGAAACCAAAAAATAAATAAAAATACATAACTAAACCTTTTATAGCTAGTACCTACATAACATCATAACTAACACCTACAAAACTAAACTCTATATCACTAATACCCGCATAACTAATTCTTGTATAACTAATACCTGCATAACTCTAACCAGCTACAAAACGACCCTTTTAAGGTATAAGTGTGTAATCTAATTGACAGTGATGTGCAAAGTGTGCCCAGTTCTCCTCCCACCTCAGTTGATGAAGACAGTTCTAATGATGTTGAAGAGTGTGTGGCATGTACCCCTTGGGTTTGAATTTTATTGTTGAACGTATTGAAATTTTTATGATACCTTGTATATATTTGAAGCTTAGAACTTCGATACACTCTGTAGATTGTTTTGATGGATCTTTACTTTTGAATTTGATGTTTTTAATTGAGATAAGTATAAAAAACACATCTAAACTATCTTTTTTTTTAGTTTCATATCTAAACTATTGAGAGTGTGAGTTTTGTACCTAAACTATCACTTATTAGTTTGAGAAACACACTTCTCTTTTATAACACTCTCAACATGGTGTGTGTAATACACTGTAACACCTCGATCTTAGATATAGCTAATTTTAGAAAGAACTAAATTGGAAAGAGTTAATTTGAGATTTGTGCAAGTTAATCTTCAATTGTGAGTTTTGGGTCAACTTCAAACGACCATAACTTTCAGCACACGATGAGTTAGGTGGCCCATGAGATATCAAATGAAAGATCTGAGACCTCTTTCCAACGCCACCGAGTTTGCTAAATTCCGAGTTCGGATGAGGGAGATATGGGGCCATTTGAGTTCAGCCTATCCATTTAAGAAATTCATCTGAATTAAGGAGGGGTATTTTTGTCTTTTACTTACCCACTAAGTCCACACATTTTTTCACCCAAATTAGGGATCAAATTTGATTAAAATCAGTTTACGCTAAAGTCTAAAAGTGTTTGGAAGGCTAGGGAAAAGTTCAAAAGGAGAAAAGGTAGAAAAGCTTCAAGCGTTCAGGTGTCTTGCAATCTTTGAGGAATTTCGCCAAGGATTTGATCCTTATGAGGTATGTAAGTTTTCATAGTGATGGATTATTTCACTCTCACGTGAATCATGAGTTTCTTAAATTTCGTCCATGAAAATCCATGTATTGAGGTTCTTGATGAATTTCTTGAGGTTTCGTTCTTCATTCTTTGTAAATGGGGTTTTGGTGAGTTCTTGAGGCGAGGGTTTTGAGTTTGACGGTCGTTCTTGAGGAGATTTGAGTAGAGTTTCGTTTCCTTATGTTGGGTATACGGATCTAAGAGATTTTGGAAGAAATTAATCAATTCAAGGTGAGTTAAGGAAAAAAATCGAGAAGAAAAATTTGTCAGAACGTTCTGGAAACATGTTGGGGCGCCGCGCCCCCGATCTGCCAGCAGGGCTGGCATGAGGCACCAGCAGTACACTAGAAACCATCCCCAGTAAGGGGAGGCGGCGCGCCACCCCTGCGCTACCAGCGTCACACCACTTTTCTTCTCGTTCTCATTCCGCAATTATTCCTTTGAGTCGAGCTTTCATTCCTTTCTTAATCCTAATTATTTACACCTTCATTAATCATCCAAAGATCCTATAATTCATGAATCATAACTCTTGAATTCACATTTCAAATTCAAGATATAGTTAAGAGTAAAGTTTGATGGAGTCCTTTGAGTCATTTTGAGAAGACTTTTACAAACTTTTAAACTTGTTTTAAGGTTTGAGTACTTGAGTATGAGGATGAGGAGAGTTGAATTCATGATTTTTTAAAATGAATATAAGGGAACTAAGTATTCCCAAGAGTAAATGTTTTACATTAAAAATGAGAGGAAACTTTGATTTCCAAATGAGTTAATGAGGAGTTTTTGAGCACTATCTGTTTTAAGAGAACCTTTGAGTAATAATCTCAAAGTTTGAGGATGAGTAAATGTTTTTAAACATATGAGCATGAGTTATATTATTAGGAGTAGTATTGATCACCGATATGGGGACGAGTTCAGATGAGTAAAAGGTCATACTTTTTAGATGATTCCTTATTGCTTTTAATCATAGCTTAGTGAATCTAGTTAGTTGAGGATGTCTTATACTCCGACAAGGTATAGGACAGTTCTGGCAGCTTGGGTGAGACGTTGTATCATTACATAGTTGTCTTGAGTCTACCTCTAATGAGTTTAACTTTTTCCATAGCCTCATGAACCGAATCTGGCCCAATCAAAGCTACTTCACCTACTTCGAACCAACCAACTAGAGATCTGCATCTACGCCCATACAGTGCCTCATAAGAGGCCATCTGAATACTGGAATGGAAGTTGTTATTATAGGCAAACTCCATGAGAGGTAGGTGATCATCCCAATTACCCTTGAAATCGATCACGCAAGCTCTCAACATGTCCTCTAAGGTCTGAATGGCATGCTCTGTCTGACCATCCGTTTGTGGATGAAATGTTGTACTGAGATTTACCTGAGCACCAAGACCTTTCTGAAACGACTTCCAGAAATGGGATGTAAACCGAGGACCTCTATCTGAGATGATAGACAAGGGAACCAATGCGACCTGACTATCTCATTGATGTAGATTTTGGTGTAGTCCTCCGCCGAATCTGTAGTCTTGACGGCCAAAAACTGAGCTGACTTAGTAACTCTGTCCACTATCACCCAAATAGAGTCTTGTTGTCTGCGAGTACGAGGTAAACATGTAATGAAGTCCATGCTTATCACTTTCCACTTCCATGTAGGAATGCAAATCTTTTCAGTCACACCTCCTAGTTTCTGATGCTTTACTTTAACTTGTTGGCAGTTAGGACACTTAGCCACGAACTCTGCAATGTTCGTCTTTATGTCATTCCACCAATAGACTTTTTGTAGATCACAGTACATCTTAGTGGCACGCGAATGAATAGAATATCTAGACTTATGGGCTTCTGTAAGGATCCGCTGCCTTAACTCACCCACATTTGGAACACATAAGCGACCTTGGTAATGAAGTACACCATCTCCCCTTTGGGAGAAAACCTCAACTTTTTGCTGATGAACTGTACCTTTTAACAGAAGTAATATAGGATCGCTATCTTGTTTTTCCTTAACCTCCGCTACCAATGAGGATTTTGATCCATTCTTAATTTCACACCACCATCTGATGTGTCTGTAAGGAAAACTCCTAAGCGAGCAATCCGGTGAACATCTTTGGCTAAATCTTTATTTTCTTCCTCAACATGTGCTACACTACCCATAGACAGTCTGCTGAGAGAATCAACCACTACATTGGCCTTACCCGGATGGTAAAGCACATTCAAGTCATAGTCTTTGAAGAATTCAAGTCATCTCCACTAACGAAGATTCATATAGTTTTGGGTGAACACATACTTTGAGGCTCTTATGATCTGTGAACACATCAACATGAACACCATACAAGTAATGTCTCCAAATCTTTAGGGCAAACACTACAACTGCAAGCTCGAGATCATGAGTCGGGTAGTTCTTCTCATGGACCTTAAGCTGCCTAGAAGCATAAGCTATGACCTTACCTTGCTGCATCAATACCCAACCTAGGCTGACCATAGATGCATCACAATAAACCACATAACCATCTGAACCCTCTGGTAGAGTCAAGACTGGAGTTGTACTCAACCTGGTCTTCAGTTCTAAAAAGCTTTTCTCACACTCATCTGACTACTGAAACTTGAACTTTTTTCTGAGTTAACTTTGTCAATAGGGAAGCTATGGATGAAAATCCTTCAACAAACCTCCTATAATAACCAGTCAACCCCAAGAAACTTCTTATAGTAGTCGAAGAGGTGGGTTTGAGCCAGTGTTTTACTGCCTCAATTTTCTGAGGATCTACTCGGATCCCTTTGATGGATACCACATGACCAAGGAAAGCTACCGACTGTAACCAGAATTCACATTTTCTGAACTTAGCTAATAACTGGAAATCTTTGAGAGTTTGTAGAACAACTCTCAGATGAGTCGCATGCTTTTCCTCACTCCAAGAATAAATGAGGATATCATCAATAAAAACAATAACAAACATGTCCAAGTACTGTTTGAACACCATATTCATTAAGTCCATGAGAGTTGCAGAGCATTTGTTAGTCTAAAAGATATAACTACAAATTCATAGTGGCCATACCAGTCCTGAAGGCTGTCTTTGGGATGCCACTATCTTTGACTCTGAGCATATGGTACCTGGATCTGAGGTCTATCTTAAAAGCAACTAGCACTCTGAAATTGGTCGAACAAGTAATCAATCTTGGGGATGTGATACTTATTCTTAATTGTGACTTTGTTCAACTGACGATAGTCAATGCACATCCTGAGAGAACCATATTTCTTTCGCACGAACAACACTAGAGCACCAGATGGAGAGATGTTGGGTTTGATGAAGCCTTTATCTAGAAGGTCTTTCAACAATTCTTTCAATTCCTTTATCTTAGCTAGAGCCATTCTGTAAGAGGGGAATCAAAATGGGTTAGGTATTTGGAAGGAGATCTATTTCGTAGTCGATTCCCTTTAGGGAGTAACTCTGGGAAAATCTTCTAGGAACACTTCTGGAAACTCATTTACAATAGGGACTGACTCTAGAGTTGGGGTTTTGGAGTTTGAATCCTTAACCCAAACATGAGGATTATACCCTTTAGAAATCATTTTCCTGGCCTTAAGGTAAAAGTTAAATCGACCTATAGGCACTGATCTACTACCCTTCCACTCTAACACTGGCTAGTTTGGAAACTGAAATTGAACGATCCTAGTTCTACAATCGATTTAAGCATAACAGGAATTTAACCAATCCATGCCCAGAATGACATCAAAATCTTCCATTTCTAACTCTATAAGGTCCGTTGAGGTGACTTTCTAGGAAACTGTGACAGAGCAATTTATGTATACCCATCTAGCTATAACTAGGTCACTGATACGCTCAAATTACACTTCCCTAAAGGAGTATAAGCGATTGATATCAAGTAAAGAACCCAACTTGGAGGTTGGGGTCGATCCCACGAGGAATATGGTTCAGACTTAAACTTAACTCACAATTATATCCGTTTAGTCAAGTTATTTTCGAGACAAGTAATTAAAGGGGTTTTTTTTGGAAACAACTAACTGATTGTTGTTTAAGTAACAAATGAGCAATATTCAAACTTTGAGTTATCAATAAGAGAGAGAAACTAGGGTATATGTGTTCCCATAAGCTCTTAACGCGGTAATCCTAATAATAGTAATCATTTCCTAGTGTTTTGCATGCAAAGTTTGTAAGTTACGTATCCTTAAGTGATTGGTCCTCCAAATAGGGAATTTCAGCCTGCACCTTGGTCCGGCTACGTGTGTATAATTTACTAACCCTTACTTTTACCTCAGATTAGACATCACATCAATGTATGGCTTAGTTTTCACCCTCACACCAATTGACATTAGACTATTAGATAGTATCACACTAAATCTCTGTTGATAATTCTTTTCTAATTAACTACCTCCTTGGTCCGGCAAGTAGCAACAAGGTGAGTTCTAACGCGTTCACTCGTTAAAAAGACTTCTAAACGAAAGAATTATTAATGCATGCACCAACAATATTCAAGAATTACTTAGTTATTATTCATACGTTGTTAATTGCTCATGGTTCCCACAACCCTACTTGTAGATTTAGCTACTCATGCTTGAAAGAACACAATTCATGTTTTGATAAGAAGAATTCATGAACTTACGTTTAGAGTAGAAGAAACACGTAATCTCAAATTGAATTCCAAAGTAAAAATCTTATGAACCGAAATCTGGAAATCAAATTGCCAAAGTTTGCAAATTAATTCCCAAGAAAATATCAAGAACTAAAAGTAAACAATAATGTCTAAACCCCCAAAACGAGGTACCCTATATATAGAAACACATGTCCTAAACAAAAAGGAAACAAAATAAGGAAATGAACTTCTCAGACGCGGCTTTGATTGACAACTCGACCTACGGACTGTGGGTCGACCTACGGTCTGTAAGTCCCCTCCGTTGGTCAACATTTAGAACTTTTCCACAGCAGCTGAAACCTTCAACTCCCCGTTCATCACTGTCCGTGGGTCCTCCTCCGTGGCTCCACACTTAGGATTTTCATCAGGTACTAGAACCTCAACTCTCTGTACACCTTCTACATATGTGCAGGACGGCCCGTAGTCGACCTACGATCCATGGATTGCTTCGTGGTTCCATACTTGGTCAGACTTCCCTGATGCTCCCATCTACGCTTACCCATCGACGAACTGTCACATGACCTACGGCCCGTAAGTCCCTCCGTGGGTGGCCACTTTTGTAGAAGTTCAGTTGTCTTCCCACTCAACTGCGTCCAAGCTTATTTCCTGCAAACATGATACAAAAACATTATTTTCAATACAAAATGGCCCTAGACACACACAACTCTTAAGTGAAATGTATCAAAAATATCATAAACTCACGGTATATCAACACCCTCAACTTAAACATGTTGTTTGTCCTCAAGCGACACACTAACACTCTAAATGACACTTGTGTAGAAGCAGACATACAAACTCAAGCAATCACATGGACATTTCAATCCATTCCATTTTCTCAGTGCAATTCTTTTCTATTAGACTCAACAAGCTAACTCATGCAGATCAAGATATGGCAAAGATCGACCAATAGACACCACAACATACATTTTTCACAATCACCAAGGTACCAACTTTCCAACAATGTAACTAGTGCCATCACTTCAAACAAAATCTTTTTCACACAGAAGATATGAATTTTGAGTTTTAGGATTTATTCAACACTCACGCTCAGAAGTGACTTCAAGTATAGTTAGTGCTCAATACCATAGGATTGCCCCTATTTTCACTGCTTAGACTCTCCAAATTAGTTGATAGGATCATTATATGACTTTCTTTAGCTTGTAACGTAGGCTTAGGGTCAGGTGTGGTACATTTGGGTACTTTTTAGTGACTTTCTGCCCTCCTTGATATTACATTGGTTTTACCTCTTTTCTCAACCTATTTTTGACATCCTTTCATTCTACTTTCTTTCTCTTGACTCTTTTTTCAACATGGATGTGACTTTCGACTTTGTGGCTCTTATTGTTTTACTTTCTTCTTTTTCTTTCACTTTTATTTTTTTTTCTTTATTATTTTTTCAATACTTTTGTTTATCATCTTTTTGCTTCTTTTGCACAAAGTCACATCCTCTTCTATCTTTGTTTTCCTCTTTTCAACACAAAATTCTTTTCATACCCTTTTTTCTTTCGGTTTCCTCTTTCATAGCCACCCTCAACTTATGGATTTTGCATTAGTTGAGGTGCACAATATCCGATGTCGGACCAGGTCCAAGATCAAGGTAACTTTTGAATTAGCCACTCTCAACTTAGGCTTTTGGCCTAAGTCAAGGTGCACATGTCCTAGGAGGGACCGGGGTCAAGACAATTATTTTAGGAAAGGTGAGTTAGGTGAATCAAAAGAAATGGTCTATTTAAGGATCAAACATTTGGATCAAAGGGAACATTAAGTTCATTTGGTTGGATCATTTTAGGCTTAAGTGGACTAATTTGATCACTTCCCAACTTCTAGCCTAGATCATTTTAGCAGGACCAACGGGGCCAGTTCTAGATTGGCACAAATGGTCTGAACATTCAACTTTTCTCACACACTCTTGGCACATTGTTTCATTATCAGATTATCAAATTACCCAGTTCAAGTTTTAGCCATGAGGTCAGATCGGTTCCTTATCATGTCACATTGAGATCCAACACATTCAACTCATCAAGACTATCGATCTAGCACATTTCAACATTTTTGGACAGGGATAATTTTTCATGCTTTTTATGCCATCATGCTTTCATTTTTCTACTTACACCTACACATACATACCTAAACATGCCGGTTCAACAAAAATTAAAATAGTCTCTTGGGGGAAAAGAACACAGGCAAGAAAACTCCAAGAGAGGATTATGAGTTGGGTTACTCAGACTTCTTCACCCTATCATTCACAATCCATTTACCCCACCCCCAACAAATTAAAGTGCAATTGTCCCCAATGCACAAAAAAGTAAAAAACAAAGGATCGGGTAAAGCAAATCTGTTGCGCATATGCGCCAAAGACCACTCAAGAAGCGGGTGGGTCCGGTTTCTCGGAGCCCGTTGTATCAACACGTGGAACGCCATCAGTAGCGCTCCCATGTACCATCTCAGCACCTTCAGTAGTGCTATCATCAACTCTCAAAGCACTATCAGCAGTGCTCACGCTGTTAGATGGGTCAACACCAACCTCCCTAGCCCGCTGTTGTCTCATCTCCTCGTCAACTATGGATGCTCTCTGAGCCGCCTCAGTCTGCTGGCGCTTCCTCTTCCTCGCTCTCTCAGCCTCAGTATCATCAGAGGTACGACCGGAGCGGAGGCACTTCCCAGCAGTACGGGAAAAATCAGGTAGCGGCATACCATTTCTGAATAGGGCACTCAACACCGTATAATCAACAGGTGCCGTAGGGGTGGACTCTGGCTCTGTCTTTAGGGGAGCGAGAAGTACAGTGACATCAACACGGAGGCTCTATATCTCCTTCTTGAGGGTGGTCACATCAGCAGTCGGGGTCGGTCTCTCTAGGACTCTCAACTCCAAGGCATACAGGCGCTGATGAACGGCCTGGACCTTTTGGGCCATCATATGCTTCATCCGCTGCTCAACCCTCGCCTTTGACTCCGCTATAGCACGCTGCATCCATGGCCTCACATGTTAAAGCAGAGTAGCCATCTATGTCTCTAGCCTCTGGACTCGGACTAGAGGGATGGCGGTGCAACCGAAAGAATGATTGGCTCTAGAAGAGCTAGGGGCCTGCCTGGCGGCCGAAGACAGAGGAGCCTGAGCATCTGTTGTAGTAGCTGGAGGGGCAGTGTCATCATCCTGCATCAGCTCCACCTCTGCTACAAGATCATCGCCCAATGGTGGCCCCTCTACCTGTGGCTCCTTGTGAGGTGCAGCTACATTGGCCTTATCTCGAATAAGGTCGATATCAAAAGTATTGGTTGCCTGAAGCAACCGGTCACAATGCCATACTGGTACACCAGAGTCCATACAAAGCTGGAAGATGAAGCAGGGGAAGGGAAAAGTGGTGGTGGCCTTGAAGACCCTCTCATAGATCACCGCAATCAGGATGCGGCCGAAGTCTATCTCCAACCAGCAACCATAGTTGCAACCATCACCGCACTATCCCATGTGAGCACATTATTCGCCTGAGTAGGGGACACATGGTTACGCACCAATAACCAGAAAAATTTAGCGGCAAAGGTCAGGGTCGCCTTCTTAATAACCAAACTCGGGGTTTGGACCCACTCGGCGCGCTCTCCATCAGTAGCCAAATGTCGGGCCAGCCATCTCACAAGGGACTCCTTCTTCTCGGCATCCCGATGAAATGCTCCGCTCTGAATAATGCCCATCTGATAGTCGAACTCTATTGTATTAATGGGCAGAGTCTGGTCCGGGCCATAGATGAACCTGCGGAGGGCGGTCTCGGAGATATCCATAGAAAAACCCCAAACAAATGTAGCCTCAAGTGGAGGCTGAGCTACGGGCTTGGCCCTCTTGGAGATGGACCCTCTAATAGTGGCGGCATAAGAGGAATAAAACTCCCTAACTATCTCCTCGTTGTACGTGTCTAAGGGTCGTACCATCTACTCACACTTGTGTCTACGGAATAACCCCTCAATGACTGGAGTGGTGTGAAGCCTGCCTGTGAGAACCCGACGTTCATCGGTGACTAGTTGAGCCATCTTCCCGTTCTCATTCAGCATGCGGGCATCTTTGTATAACTGAAATTGGCCCTCCATACACCATCTATTAGGCTAATCAGCAACTAGTGCAGGCACGGTACTGGGGGGAACTAGAATGTCACCCACACTATCAGCCTCAGAAGATGAGGCAGTGATGCTATTAGAATAGGAGCCGGAGCTGGAGCCGGATGCAGACTCAAAGTCAGTCGGTGATCTAATCAGTGTGGCCCTCTCATCAGACTAGGGGCAGTGACCACATCAGTACTCACCTTCTGAGCTTGATTTCGTGTAGTGCGTGGAGCAGTGAGGGATGTACTAATAGGAGGTTGAACGTACTCCACATCCTCATCCTCATCGATCAGCCTGAATAAGAGAGCAACATATTTGCGGCGTAAGTCGAAGCTTTCTTGGGGGCATGGTAATTGTAGAAGCTTAGTTAGTACTAAAACAAACAAATAAAACACACGAAAGAATTTAGAACAAGAAACGAATCAAAACAAAAAACAAAAAAAATTATGGGCAATAGCTGAACTGCCGACCCATGGTAGGTACCTACGGTCCGTAGGTCCTCTGCGTAGGTTAGAGTACCCAAAATTGTGTCTCTGATGTGGAACCACAGATGTGCAGACCGTAGTCCGCATCATGGTTCAACACTTAGCAAAAATATTGTGTGCTTCTGTCCCACGGACCCGACCTACGGTCCGTATACGGGGTCTCATGGGTCAATCTGTGCCAGGTTTTCAGATGGTTCACTATTTTCAAGCCTTTTCAATCACTAATTTTCCACAACTTAGGCCTATACATGCATTTCAACAAGTAATATGGTAGTTAATCATCCTGAGGGTTCCAATTTTATAGGATTCCACAATTTATCACTCCGACACTCATGAACCCTAAGTCAAAACTTCCAATTCGGCCTATTAACTTGAGTTATTCAGTTTTTAAGTAATTACACACTCACATACCATCATACCAAGGGTGTTATAGCATACAATTTGACATTCAAACATGACATTTACAACCCAAGGTCAAGTACCAATTTCATGACTTCATTATACAAACTATGAACAGTGAATTCAAAGTAAGGGCGAAGTCATTTACCTTTCAAGTAATCGAACTGGGTGAGTGTGATGCAATAAACTTATAGACCCTCTTTGCAAGCCTTTGACACCGAACCCAGACTGTGGAATCGTTGGGGAATGAGATGGGTGATTTGGTAGAGAAATGGATGATATGGGAATTTGGGGAAGTGAATGGGGAATGATATAGGAGTTATAGGAGTGATTAGGGGGATTTAGAGGGTTGAAAAATGGTTGGAGGGATTTAGATGGACGTGAGAAATGTTTTGAATGGGGATGGTTTTATTTAAAGGAGGTCCGGGTCGGGTCGGCAAAACCCTAGTTTTGGACCCACGAGACCCCGTCTACGGTCAGTGGGTCGACCTATGGACTGTAGGTCAGGTCCATAGGTCACTCTGAAACTTAGAATAATTAGGAAACTTACCTAGGGTCTACGGACGTCATTCACGGTCCGTGGATGGACCCACGGACCGTCGATGGGGTCCATAGACCTCTACACAACTATTTTTCTACAAATTTTGCCTTTCGCCCCTGCACACATAACAACCATTAGGACTTTCTTTTTACATTTTTTGGACACTTTTTAGACACGAACCCTATTCTATATCTAGCCAACACTAATACAAAAATACAACACCTATCTAAAGTATTACGGAAATTAAAATAAAAGAAGAAAACTCCTAAATCGAAAAGAAAAACCAATAGTTGGCTAGATTGTACATCTTGGGTTGCCTCCCAAGCAGTGGTTGATTTAACGCCGCGGCACGACGCAGGCCCCATGATTACTCAGACTTCATCAAGGTAATAGGCCTCAATCACTTCTTGCCCGTTCACCTTGAACCTTGTTCCCTCCTTGTTCTCGAGCTCGACCGCTCTATGTGGACACACATGAGTGACTGAGTGACTTTGAATGGCCCGGTCCACTTGGACTTGATCTTGCCAAGAAACAAACACAACCTTGAGTTGAATAGAAGCACCAGATCACCCACAACAAATTCACGCTTTTCAATCTTTTGATCATGATACTTCTTCATCTTCTCCTTGTACAAGGATGAACTTTCATAAGCTTTTAGGCGAAACTCATCAAGCTCTTTCATGTCATTCACTCTTTGACTCGATGCGGCACCCTAATCCAAATTCAATTTCTTTAGCGCCCACATAGCCTTATGCTCTAGCTCTACCGGCAAATGGTACGACTTCCCATATATAAGTTGGTAGGGGAACATACCTATAGGAGTCTTGAATGCGGTGTGATAAGCCCATAGAGCATCATCAAGCCTCCTTGACCAATCAGTTCTATTTGCATTTACAGTCTTTGCAAGGATTTGCTTTATCTCTCTATTTGACACTTCAACTTGCCCACTAGACTGTGAATGGTAAGGAGTGGCTACATTGTGACGGACTCCATATTTCTCTAGCAACGCCTTGAACAACTTATTACAAAAGTGGGAACCTCCATCGCTTATAATCACCCTAGGTGTGCCAAATCTGGAGAAGATACTATTTTTCAGGAATGCGGTGACACTTTTCCCTTCATTGTTGGGAAGCACAACTGCTTCCACCCATTTTGACACATAATCAACCGCAACAAGAATATACTTTATTCCATGTGAACTCACAAATGGACCCATAAAATCAAGGCCCCATACATCAAACAACTCAATCATCAATATTGGATTCATAGGTGGCTCTTGCCTCTTTGAAATTCCTCCTTCTCTTTGGCAACGATCATAAGACTTGGCGAAATCATGAGCATCTTGGTGGATGGTAGGCCAGTAATACCCACACTGCAAGATTTTAGGAGCAGTCTGAATACCACTATGATGCCCACCAACAGGCGATGAATGATACGTCTCTAGTATACTCATCATCTCAACCTCGGGCACACAGCGATGAATAATCCCATCAGCACAAATACGGAACAAGTTAGGCTCATCCCAAAAGAACTTCTTCACATCATGCATGAACTTTTTCCTTTGGTGGAATGACAAATCTGATGGCACCAAATCACTTGCCAAGTAGTTAGCAAAGTCTGCGAACCAAGGAATAAGATCATGAGAAGCAGCCAATACATGTTCGTCTGGAAAAGCATCATTAATTTCAGCCCCATCTCCTAGCTTGAGAATAGTTTCCTCCTCTAATCTGGACAAATGATCGGTAACTTGATATTTTGTCCCTTTTTTATCTTTCACCTCAAAATCGAACTCTTGCAGCAACAACACCCATCTAATCAACCTCGGTTTTGCATCCTTTTTAGCCATCAGATACCTCAATGCAGAATGGTCAGTTTGCACTATGACCTTAGTACCAAGCAAGTAGGATCGAAATTTCTCAAATGCAAAAACCACAGCAAGGAGTTCTTGCTCAATCACCGTATAGTTCTTTTGAGCCACATTCAGAGTTTTGCTGGCATAGTATATAGGATGAAGAATCTTCTCTCACCTCTGTCTCAATACCACACCAAGAGCCACTCTACTCGCATCACACATCACTTCAAAAGGTTGCCCCCAATCTAGTGAAATAATGATAGGTGCAGAAACTAGTTTTGCTTTCAACTCTCCAAATGCTCTCAGACAAGCATCATCAAAATCAAACTTACACTCCTTTTTGAGCAGTTTGCACAATGGGTGTGTAATTTTGGAGAAATCCTTGATAAACCTTCTATAAAAGCCTGCATGCCCAAGAAAATTTCTAACACCTTTAACAGAGATAGGTGGTGGAAGATTTTCTATTACCTCGACTTTAGCTCTATCAACCTCAATACCCTTCTCATAAATCCGATGACCCAGCAATATCCCCTCTTTCACCATGAAGTGGCACTTTTCCCAATTAAGCACAAGATTGCACTCTTCACACCTTTTTAGTACCTCGGCCAAATGCATCAGACAACCATCAAACGAGTCACCTACCATAGAGAAATCATCCATAAATACCTCAATAGTGTCCTCCACCATATCTGAAAATATCGACATCATGTAACAGTGGAAGGTCGCTGGAGCATTACACAACCCAAATGGCATCCGTTTGAAGGCAAAAGTCCCATAAGGACAAGTGAAGGTGATCTTCTCTTGGTCTTCCGGAGCAACGGAGATCTGATTGTATCCCGAATGACCATCAAGAAAGCAATACCAACCCTTACCAGCAAGTCAATCTAGCATCTGATCCATGAACGGCATAGGGAAGTGATTATTTTATGTCCAAGCATTTAATTTCCGATAATCCATGCATACTCTCCATCCAGTCACTGGACGCATCAGAACAAGCTCATTCTTTGCATTAGGAACCACAATAATCCCACCGTTCTTAGGAACACACTGAATAAGACAAACCCAACTACTATCTGCGATGGGGTATATGACTCCAGCATCCAACCACTTGATTATTTCCTTTTTCACAACCTCTTGCATAGGCGGATTTAGTCTCCTTTGGTGCTCGATACTAGGCTTGTGTTCCGACATGAGTTTGATTTTATGAGAACAAATGTCAGGAGGAATCCCAATAATGTCCGCAATAGCCCTCTTGAACCTCTTCAACACAGAAACCAATGCCTCAACTTGTACCTCACTCAAATCGGCCGTAATGATGACCAGTAAAGTACCATCTCTCTCTAATAATACATACCTCAAATGCGATGGTAGAGCCTTGAGCTCCAATTTTAGAGCCTCTTCAACAGACGGTTTTGCATGTGGAGAGTCACGATTCTTCATATCTAGCTCCAATTTCTTTGGTTTGGAACGAAATTCAAACCTATCAAGTACGGCGACTAATTCATCATAGTCTTCAATACCATCACCCTCAAAATTCATCATTACTGTTGCCAGTGCATCAACATCCAACCTCTCTTCAATAGACACATCAAAACCTCGCTCCACAATAGGATTCACCAATGATACTGACTTGAGATCGCTTTCCTGCTTCATAGACCTACAAATGTTGAAAGTTACCTCTTCATTATTCAATCGAAACTTCATCTGCCCTCTCTCCATATCGACCAAGGCATACCCAGTAGTAAGGAATGGTCTCCCTTGGATGATGGGAACCTCACAATCAAGTATCACAAAATCCGCCGGAAAAATAAACGACTCCCCTTTCACAATTACATCTTGGAGAACACCAATGGGCTTCTGCACAATTCTATCGGCCATGAGTAATCGCATCGCAGTCGGTTTTGAAGCCCTTAAACCCAACTTATTGTAGATAGACAATGGCATCAGATTAATGCTAGCTCCTAAATCACACAACGCCTTCGCAAAATGCAACAACCCAATGGTACAAGGAATAGTGAAAGCACCAGGATCCTCTTTCTTCTACACACGTGACCTAGTAGCAATAGCACTGCAATGTTGCAACCTCTCATCATCTTCAAAACTGACGGAACTCTTCTTAGTCACCAAATATTTCATAAATTTTGCATACCCAGGCATTTGCTCCAAAGCTTCTATCAACGGAACATTGATAGAAAGCTGTTTCAACATAGTAATAAACATGCGGTATTTTTCTTCTTTATTTTTCTTTACCAACCTCTGTGGGAATGGAGGTGGAGGTCTGGGCATGGAACAACTTTTTGGATTATCTCCGCTTTTTTTCTCTGTAGCATTCTTGAACTCTCTAGTAACCTCAACCTCATCATCATCTTTTTCTGCCACAATTTTGACCTCATACGACATGGGGGGATCAATGGTCTGTTTACCTCCTCGAGTCATGACTGCCATACAATGCCCATCATTCTTCGGGTTCTGGATGGTGTTGCTAGGAAGTGTGCCAGGATGACGTGGGTTCACAGTAGTTGACAATTGATTAAACTGCTGCTCAAGTTGCTTTATCGACACTGCATGTGCATCAAGTTTTTGACCAATTTCAAACAAGTCATTCCGCATCTCTTTCACATTCTCATCAGTCGAATCAAACCTTTTCATCATCTTCTGCATCATATCCTCAATCCGTGACATACTACCCCAGCTTCCCTATTACCAGATTCCTGATTTGCAGGTGGAACATAGGGCCCAACTCTCTCGTTTCTATTGCCATAGTTGTTCCGGTTGTAGTTGTTGTCGCGATTGTATTTCCCATCCCGGACATAGTGACCCTCTCGATTGTAATTACCATAGTTCCGACCTTGGTTTCTTTGACCTTGGCGCCAATTATCCGAGTTAGAACCTTGGGCGTTAGCTCGAAAACCCCCCGTCTGATCATTCACCAAATAAGCATCCTCTTCATAGTCACATTCCTCAACTGGTGGTGGTGGAGTTCTAGTTAAGTAGTTTACCGCATTCACCCTCTTTGCACCTCCGCTCACATACTTCAACACCAACCCAAGTTTTGTCCTCATCTGAGCCATCTCCTTACGAATGTCATCGACAGATTGACTAGGTGCAGCTTAAACTGCAAAAGTGTTTCTTCTAGTGTCTAACTTTCTAGTGCTCCATGTTTTGTTATTTCGGGAAATCTTCTCCAATTTCTCAGCGATCTCCTCAAAAGTGCACTCACCATATGAACCTCCAGTGATAGTATCAAGCACAACCTTACCATTGTCATCCTGACCTCTGTAGAAGTACTCCTTCAGTGACTCATCATCAATGCAGTGATTCATAACACTTCTTATTAATGCAGTGAACCTATCCCACGAACTGCTCACGGACTATCCAGGTAGTGTTACAAAGTTGTTCAGTTTATCCTTGTGATTCAGCTTCTTGGACAACGGAAAATACTTTTCCATGAACACCTTGTGAAGTTGGTCCCATGTATGAATCGAATTGTACGGAAGCTCAGAAAACTATACCGCAACATCACTGGTCAATGATATAGGGAAGACTCTCAACCCTATAACGTTCATATCCAACTTCGGTCTCCCCACACAACTCTTGCAAACACTCCCCAACTTGGTCATGTGCCCATGCAAATCTTCTGAAGCTATACCAGAAAACAACCCCCTTGTTGTAAGCATCTGTATCAAAATTCTAGTCACTACAAATGTATTCCCTGGAGGTAGAGGGGGGAGAACAATAGGTCCTTCAGATTCAGCAGTATTGAAGTCGACCCTGTAATTATCGTGCAGCCTAGGCTCTGGCGCATTCTGTACCTGCAATGCATCTCAGAGTAGATTACTACCAAGAACCTGAGCATTCTCATTACCAACTCTAGCCGGTTGCAATTCAACTCCATCATCATGCTCCTCTATGTTTGGATTATTATGGACCCCTTGATTATTCATTTGTCTCAAAGTTATCTTAGTTCCGGATCGTATGGGGTCAATGGTTTGCCTCGACTCCGTGTAATTGGATACACTAAAGTAGAAACCTGTAGAAAACAAAAACAAAAGAAAACATAAAATTAGGAAATAATTGACTAAAGTTCAATAATGTAGTTAAACTTAATCCAAAAGTCTTATAGGCACCGCCACCAATCACCAATTAGAGTAGAGACTACGAATGGTTCGGAGAGAGTTTATGGACTCACACCGAAATTTATTGCTATATACGAAGTTACGAAAGAAAGTGTAGCTCCTGGATCTAACAATGCATAAACATCTAAATGGAAGACTCTCAACGTACCAGTGACCACATCGGGAGAATGTTCTAGCGCCGACTACCAAGTGTACTAGATGAGGCACACCGTTGAATGGGCGACATGCTGGCACTGCTAAAGTAGTAGACTGAGCCCTGTTACCTACTTGTACTTGCCTGGCAGAAGGGTAATTCTTCAACCGATGACCAGACTGACTGCATCCAAAACACCCCTATCTACCAGCAAGACACTCACCCGAATGATTCTTACTACTCTTTGGGCAAGTTGAAAATGTCTGATTATCTGAAGCACTCCCCTTTGACTTAGAGCCTGATGCCCTACCTTTATGATCCTGTTGAAACCTGAGGGATGGAGCGTTATCTGATGAAAGTGTTGGAGTTGTAGATCTCTGTTGAAACAATGAGCGATTTCCACCGCCCGACCTTTGCTGAGGGTATTCATAATTCCTTGTTCTAGCCTTCTTGTTGTCCTTAGCCATTTCTCCAAGCTTATCTCCTCAACCTGCTGAGCATGAGACATTATCCTGGAGATATCCATGTCTCCTAATAGCATACATTCTTGTACTCGGTCTTGACCAGATCGGATACTCCAAACAAAAACTTGTTCATTTGTGCTCTCGAATCAGCAATCATGTGTGGAGCATACTTGGGGAGCTAAGTGAACTTCAACCCGTATTCTTGGACTAACATTGAACCGATCTTCAAGTTCATGAACTCTTGGGCCTTAGCCTCCCTTAACTCTCTCGGAAAGAACATGTCCAGAAAAGCTCTAGTAAAATAGTCCCAAAGAAAATTTGATCGTGGTGTAAGATTCACCAAAGAGAAATGGTCAGATTAATTTGATTCAAATTCATCAAAAAAAATAAGTTCAATGACGTTGATGAAGATCATCAAGAAAGAGAGTCAAATTAGTTTGATAAAGTACAAGTTTAAATGATTTATATATATATAAAATAAATTTGTCAATTACAATATTTTATTTCTTCAGATCTCATTATTACCATTTATTTCATTTTCTTATGCCTCTCTTCAATTTATCAAGGGAAAAAAGACAAATATACCCCCCAAACTATCATAAATGGCATGCAGATATCCTCCGTCATACTTTGGGACATTGGTGCCCCTGCCGTCCAAAAACTAGAGCATATATGGTCTTTATACTAACGGACATACACGTGTCATAATCTTATCCACCGATCCGATATTTATTAAATATCAGATCGACGGATAAGATTGTGCCACGTGTCCCTATTTAGTCTTCCATTAGAGTGAAGGGCATATATGCTCTAGTTTTTGGACGGCATGGGCACCAATGTCCCAAAAGTATGATGGAGGGTATCTGCATACCATTTATGATAGTTCAGGGATATATTTGTCCTTTTTCCCATTTATCAATTATACTTCTTTTTTTTAATATTTTCTCTATTTTTTTTCTTATTTTCTAATTAAAGGATTAAAAAATAGCAATAGTACTATTTATGTTTTTCTCAATTTCTTTGGTTTTTTACTCTCCTTTTATTAGTATTTTGTCCTTTTTTTTGTTAATTTCTTTTGCTCTTTACTCACTTTTTGGTCAGTAAATTACTATAATGTGCACTCATTATTATTTTTTTATGAACGAAATGGTAATGATTGTACCCAATAGTTACAATATTCTTATCTTCCATATTTATGGTATGCTACAACATTTTCACATTCCGCCTAGGTAAGTTAAAACAAAAATTCATATAACTAAAAGATAATCAATTTATTATAGTTCTAACAAGAGTTAACAAAATTATGATTTTATGACGAGCAAAAATGAATAAAAGGTTATTCCAGAATAATTCAATTTTTTTTATCAATTATCCTTCAATAAATATTGTAAACATTTTTTACTAATTCTTTTTCAATATTAGTAATGTATTTACCTCAAGTTTCATTCATATGGTGAATTATCTTATAAATTAATAATAGTTACTAATTTTATCATCTAACTTTTTACTTATTTTTTTTAAAACAAACTTAGGAGTTGTAATACTAGAATTGATATTACATGCTATTTTATGCAAGTAAGGGCAAAGCCTTAGGAAATGAAAGGTTAGAATTTTTTTTAATTTTTTTTATAAAGCATAGTGTTAACAATTAAATAAAGTAGTAAAACTTAAAATCTAAATGAATTTTAGATTTAAAAAAAGAATATTTTAAAATATAGTGAAAACATTAGTTTGTAGATCTAATGAGATATTTTGTAACTGAGCGAGCGCGGTTAAGTTTACTAGTGTAGAATAGAACTAAGTACTAGTAAAAGTAGTGAGGCTAATATGGTAACAAAATCTATTATATTAGTATAGATAGCAATTACTACTAAGTTAAAGGACTACAATCTAAAAGGCGGAGTTTCGTGTTATTTATTAAAAAAATTATGGTTTCTTGACGGAAAGATCGAGGTTCTATGGCTACCAATAATGGCGGAGATTTTCCTGAAGATTTAATCAGAGAAATTCTACTGAAATTGCCTGTGAAGTCATTGTTGAGGTTCAAATGCGTCTGCAAAAACTGGTACACTCTTATAAAAAATCCTAGCTTCATCCGCGAACACTTGAATTTTAGCAAGAACAATCCCCCACAACTCTTGATTTATGATTATGGTTGTGATTTCCCTCCCATCACTTTCATTTCCGATTATGGTATAGATGCTCCTACACATGAAGTAAATCCCCAAAGTTTTGAAGGTATGACAAACCTCTTAGGTTCTATCGATGGCTTGTTTTTCTTGGAAAGAGAAATTAATAATGATGTCTTGTGTGCATTATGGAATCCTGCTACTAGGGAGGAGAGAGACCTCTTTAGTGTAGTCAGAATCAAATTTGAATCATTTTTTAGTTCTGATCGATTTTTTGGATTTGAATTAGATGTATTAACTACTACCGATTATAAAGTGGTTTACTATAATTGCAGGAATGAAAATGCAGCTGTGTATTCATGTTCAGGGATTCATGGAGAATATTCAAACATGAAAATGTCTGCGACAATCGAAATGTTGAATATGTGGATACCTTTTAGGTAGTACTACTTAGCTAAATGGATCTTATATATTACCGGATGTTAAGGAAAAATATCAATTTCAATTTTACTTTCAAATTCCTTTCATTCAACTTTGGGAATGAGGTGTTTGAAGTGATTGAAGGGCCGCCACATGATTGTGCTATTCATAGTTGGACTGCAGATCTAATGATTCTTGATGATTCCATTGCCATTTTGAACGAAGTTGACATATTTATTTATAATGTATGGGTAATGATCCAACCAGGGGTTTGGAACAAATTAGCTACCTTTCATTGTTTTTTATGTATTAAGTCTTGTTGTGATAATTCTCTAATTTGATCAAGTGGATGTTTTGGATTGATCTCCTATAATGTTAAGACAAAGAAGACGAGATATCTTGAATTTCATCATCCACACCTAGGTAGAAGCCCAACTTGGAGAGGTTTTGGGGTTTACTATTATAAAGAGAGTTTAGTAACAATTAAACGGCAAGAAAATTGATAGCTCGACCACATGAGGGCTTCTTGATGACAAAATAGGCGATCAAATATTAAATTTCAATAAGAGGCCTTAAACTTATTCAATAAGATGTTCATTTATCTTTATTTACAGTTTGTTCATCTGCTTTTCTAGTCAAGACAAAATTACATGTTTCAGTATAAGGTTCATTACTTACTTTCATTGTTGTTGTACAAGATAGTTGAGCTTGGGAGTTTTTATCAATACATTAAGATAATTCTATGTTTGAGGTTCATTTCTAACTTTGTTATTACTTCATAATTCATTTACTATATTTTTCAATTATAAATTTTGAATGAATTGAAGTTCTTTTTATGACGAGCAAGCTAATGATTTTAAATTAAATATTCTATTTATGTACTTGCATAGAGGACGCGATTGAGCAGAGCATACCACCCTTGTCATAGTCAGTGGTCAATTTATAGTCGTGATTGTTTTCATAATCAATAAGGTCAAAATTTCAAGTCGTGTGATTGATAATTTTCATGCACGATCTCGAGAGCACTGAATTAGAATAAGAGGTTTACCATCATATTTGTTTCATTTTAAAAAATAGAAAATTTAAATGAAACAAACTTGTTTTACGTGACAAATTCTTGAATGCTTAATATTTTTCCTTCAATCAAAAAAAAAAACCAAATTATTCCTTTAAGGATCGATGAAAAAAGATCAAATTGGAATTCACTAAAATTCAATTCATGTAACGACCCTATTTAATGATTAAATTAAAATTATAAGTTTAATTGTAAAAAAAAATATCTTAAGTTTTCCATTGTTGTTCATAAGCCATAAGACCTATGTCACTGCAACTCATTATGATCATCTATGGAGGAAAAATGGAAAAAAGACTTGCTTTGTCGTTTCCTTTTTCAATTCTATTTGAGATGAGCAAAAATAATATAAACTTCTATTGTTATCATTCAGTTAGGTACTCAATTAATAATTTTAATTTTTTATTATTTTTTTTAATATTGTTTAATAAAAAATGACTTTCTAAAATAATAATTATACCTTGAATGATATATGAAAAATTAACAGGAAAAATTGCATCATCATCGCACACCAGTGTTTTCAAAAATAATTTTTGGGGTGAGTCTCGAGGCGGGGCCTACAAAAACGCTCCGGGGCGCAAATTGAAGACGTAGATCCATAGGCCGTAAGTCCTAGAACTTAGGGTGTAAGCTCCAAGCGTAAAAGCGTAAGCCCTAGTCGTAAAAACGTACGCCATGTGCGCTTTTTTAAAAACTTTTTGCTTTAAATCATATTTTTTATTATTGGTGTAATGATATTTCTCAAATAGTAATTGTAATATTTTTTTTCTTCATTATTGGTTATTAATACCTTTCTCAAATAAAAATCATAATATTTGTTTCTATATATTATAGGTTGGTTATTAAATTTATTTGTAAAATAATTGAAAGTTTTACTTTTGCCTATTTTCTTAGTAATAAAAATTATAAAATTGAATATACATGAGACTACGCCCCGTAGATCCATAAGACTTACGCCTCGTGCTCAGAGCTTACTTCTCGCCCTATACTATATAAAACGTCTCGTCTCATGTCCCCGCCTTTTAAAACACTATCACACACTTTTCTAATTCATGTTATGGTTGGCAAAATTATAAAAAAAAAATAGATTGATACATAGTAGTTTACTTTATTAAGAAGAGATAATCTTCTATAACCTTTTAAAATTGGGAAGAGGGTTAAAAATATCCTTAACGTATTGAAAATAGTTTTAAAATGCCCTCCTTCCGCGTATTGGATCAAAATTGCCCTTTACGTTTTTTTAGTTTAAATATGCCCTCTTTCAAATCACTTATCCACTATTTTCAAATCTCTTACCTATAAAAATTGCAAATAAATCTATAAAATTAATTAAATGTGTTCAAATTGAATTTAAGTTTTATCTCATGCACAACTTTAATCTTCCCATGAATTTCATGTTTGGAGTTCGAAATATAAAATATAGATATTTGCAAACAAAAACTTAAGATAAAAAGAATATACTCACAAACAGAAAGTAATTATAATAATATGAAGCTTTTCAAAGAAAAATGATAACTTCGAACTTCTAATAAACATGAAAGGAAAAACTGGAAAGGAAAATAAAATTTAAAAACTAATACAAAATTATGCAGTTTGAAAATTTTAATCTAAAAATTACCTTAGCTGAGTTATAAACACAAATAAACATAATTTGAATTTCTACTCTATCCACAAGAGAAACACACAATATTCATCTACATATAAATGGAGTAGTAATTTTTTAAGGCTTTTATTTTGGGAAATGGGTCTGAAATATATCCGAACTTTGACCGAAATTGTTATAACGATACCAAACTTTGGAAAAGACCTTTTACCCCCTTCACTATTTAATAGTGTATTTTAAAGGTATATATGTGCCCACGTGGACATCATAAATATTTCATAATTATAAATAGTAACGTATCCACGTGGGCACATATATACCTTTAAAATACACTATTAAATAGTACAGGAGGTAAAAAGTCCTCCATAAAGTTTGGTATCGTAACAGCAATTTCGGCCAAAGTTTAAGTATTTTTCAGACCCTTTTACCTTTTATTTTATTTAGACCCGTAATTTGCCCCGCTCCATCTCGCATCAACTTTAAAAAAAAAAAAACTTGCTCTGCACTCACTCCACTCCGCATAACCTTAAAATAATAATTTTAGCAGTTTGTGATGATTGCATTATGTTGTTTTTGGTTAAGCTATCAAGAAAATGGCAGGGGCGGACCCACCCTTAGCTAAGGGGTGTCAAGCGACACCCCTTCGTCGAAAAATTACATTATATATAGAGGTCAAATTTTGGTTATATATATATATATATTTATAAAGATATTGACACCTCTTGACACAAGTTAAAGATTTAATTTAGTGGTCAAGATGTTCCGAGTCAAATTTCATATGATCAAAACCGATCGCTTTGAGCGACTTGTTCAAATTAATAATGATTTTTCAAACGATCATTTATTTATTTTAGTTAGTGATTAAGCTTTGGGTGACTTACTATTAATTATTTATTTAAATAATTCGAGTTAAATGAGTACACATTAATATTTTAAGCTACGTAAAATACTATCGTGTTGTGATCAATTTGTACTCTTGTGACACTTTTATAACCATTGATCTTTGAAACTTACGATATTTCTACTTCTTCTTGGTCTCTTTTGATGTGATATTTATTAGCTCCGGATTCATAAGTTGTCACTCCATAAGATGTGGTTCGATGCACTTTATAAGGTTATACAACAACACATTAATGCACCAAAACTAACTTTCTTTCAGTGAAATGATATATTTTGAGTATGTGCATATGATGTTGAACTTAGTTGCTTATTTGTATCTAATTTTTATGCCTATTGTAAGCTTATTTATACTATTATGCACCACTATTTTAAGAATAGTCACTAGCTAGTAAGAATTTAACTTTAAAATTTTTATTTTATCATTAATAAAATGATTTATAGCGATACAAACATTTATAACTTACTCCCTCCGTTCACTTTTACTTGTCACTTATTCCTAAAATAGATTTTTATTTTTACTTGTCACTTTTGACATATCAAGAAAAGAAAATAATTTTTTTTTTCATGTTTTACCTCAGCATTAAATACTTATTTTTCAAGACATCATTTAATATGGATAGTTTGGTAAAATATATATATCAATAATCATTTTCTTAATGGTTGTGCCAAGTCAAAGTATGACAAGTAAAAGCGAACGGAGAGAGTATTTTAGATTACAAGTTTCATAAGTCATTCTTTCTTTCTTAAACTTTGTGCCGAATCAAACTAAGTCATACAAATTGAAACGGAAAGAGTAGCCCACAATCTAGCCAGTTGGCCAAGTACTTTGGGTGCCAATCACAGTTTAAGTACCAGATTTAGGTGGTGACACCTTCATTGTCTTTTATAACATCAGATCTAACCTTAAAAAAAACCATTAACAAGGCCAAATTTCACACTCAATGGCATTAATATGTGGATAAGCAAATGGTATCATGGAAAGAATTTGTTGTTGTAGGCATTAGAACTACAACGAAACAGAGAGATGAAACGGGAGAGGGAGAGAGAGAGGTCGCGAATTGGAGAAGTAAATGGGGAAAGACAAGGTTGGTAGAGCTAAGGGACTCTTGAAAGAGTGCAAACTAGATAATAAACACAGAATTATGGAGTTAATATCTTAAAAGGTCATTAAACTATGAGAAATTATCTAGCAAAGTCATGGAATTTTATTTTATATCAACAAAATCACTTAACTTGAAGCTTTTATCTTTAAAAAATTACCCAACTACATTTATCATTAAAATAAATTTGGCATAGCAAAATAAATTATTTTTTATGCCATATAAATTACATGGACCCAATAAATAAATATAAAAAAAACATTTTGTCCCGCTTATCTGTACTCCCGTTCTTTTGTTTATTATCAAATTTTGGATATGAAATTCAAATTCATAAGAGAATCAATATCACATTACAACTAGCTAGCGAATATATGAACTGAAATTCTATAAATTGCATTAGGGTTGCACATTATTACTTGTATTTTGGCGTATACATTATTACTGATTTACTTGAATCAACACATATGTACTGGAGTATCTAACTAAAGTAACCAATTTATAATGATCACTTTAATTAAAAAATGAATAAATAATCTTCTACGAACAGTTGCTCAAAGTGTAGAAATTGAAAATTGAAGCAATGTGGGTATAAGTCGAATTTATACTGGGCGAGCCGATTAAAAAATACTTATAAGATTTTAATTGTGGGATTCAAATTTATATGGTAAAAAAAACCATATTTATCATGTCAGATGTATCTTGTTAACTAGTGTAAATAGTTAACAAGCTATATGGTTGAGTTAGTTAACCAATGAGTAAGAAAGTTAGTTAGAAAGATGCCTTGTTAGCATGAGTTAGTTACTGCATATATTTGTAGTATAAATACACACTCTGTACATATACATTGTATCAAGTCATATTATACAATCAATACAACTCTCTCTTCTTCCTCTCTTCTAGCTATGGTGTTTAAGATTGAGCTATGAAGCTTTCATGGTATCAAAGCCCACGATCATAGAGAATACCTAGGAACTTCGATCTCACCTCTCCAAAAACAGGTGAATCAGAAGAAAGATTTAGGATCTCATGACTGGAGGTACAATGGAAGGAGCTGAGATTCAAGCCACCAGTACTGGAAGTGCTCGCACAACCACATTTCCGGCCATTGATCACAATCATCCGTTGTTTCTTCAACATACAGAAACTCCAGGTAGTTCTCTAATCTCTCTACAATTAACAGGATCAGAAACTATGCATTGTGGAGTAGGTCATTTCGAATTGGTCTAGTAGGTCGAAGTAAACTAGGATTTGTAGATGGAAGATTCATTAAGTCTATGTTTGAGTCTGAACTACATGACCAGTGGGAAAAGTGTAATGCAGTAGTTTTAAGCTGGATTATGAATGCAGTAAGACCTGGTCTTCTGAGTTCTGTAGTGTATGCATCTGATGCTAGAAAGGTGCGGCTAGATCTGAGAGAAAGGTTTGACACTGTGAATGGATCCAGAATATTTCAGTTACATAGAGAGATTCACTCTCTCACTCAGGGTACAATGTCAATTGCTGACTATCACTCAAAACTAAGAGACCTCTGGGATGAGTATGATGCTATCATGCCATGTCCAAGTTGTCCATGTCCGGAGTCCAAAAAATTTGGTGAACACTGTGACTATCAAAGGCTTCTGCAGTTTCTAATGGGGCTAAATGAGTCATATTCCCCTCCTAGAAGCCAGATCTTAATGATGAGTCCAATTCCTTCACTAAACAAAGCATATGCAATGCTGATTGATCAAGAGAGTCAGAGAAGTCTGGCAAGCAATAGTTCGAGTGGTTCAGGAGTTCTAGAAGGCACAGCAATGTACACTCAGAGAAATCACACTTACAATAATGGAGCAGGATCATCAAAAGTCCACTCCACCAGTTCATTCTCAGGAGCTGGTGATCATGGTGGAGGATACAACAACAGTGCTAGTTCCACAGGAGGAAGCTACAAGACTAGAAAGAATTTTATACAATGTGAACATTGTGGGTGCAAGGGACATTCTAGGGAGCAGTGCTACAAAATAGTTGGATACCCTACAGATTTCAAGTCCAAAAGGAAACCTCTGAACACTGGGATGTATGCTAATCAGGTGGATCTTCCCCCTAATCTTGGACAAGAGACCATAGGATGTAGCAACAAAGGACAAAATATTTCAGGAGCAGGTCCACACACTGGAGCTTTTTTCACTTCTGCTCAGTATCAACAGATTCTCCAATTGCTTTCCAGACCTGGTGATGAGAACACAGCAGTTCAGCCTTCTGCAAATATTGCCACTACTGATGATGCAGGTTTGGCTCCTATTACTTTATCCTGTAATTATGCCAATAAACAATGGATAATTGATACTGGAGCCTCTCATCATATCACATCTGACCTTGGTCTCCTAGATAGAGCTAGGGAAGTCCATGCTCAAGGAGACAGTAAGGTACATTTACCAAATGGTAAAGTTGCAGCAGTTTCTCACATTGGGAGCACTTGTGTGTTAGCTAATCAGTCTATATCCAATGTGTTATTTCTCCCAGACTTCAAGTTTAACTTGTTGTCACTATCAAAGATCACAAGAGAGTTACAGTGTATGGTTTGTTTTTTTCCTGACTTTTGTCTTTTCCAGGACCTCTCCACTGGTCTGGTGAAGGGGATTGGTAAAGAGGAACATGGCTTATACATACTACAAGAGGGACCAAGTCAAGCTCCAGATAAGCTGGTCAATAGTAGTAAACATGTTCAGTTACCGAAATCTATCAATTCTGTTACTCAGTCTGAGTCTAGTAGTGTATGGCACAAAAGACTTGGTCATGCACCTATTGATGTAATAAATAGGCTTGAGTGTCTCAAGACTTTAAAGAGTACTGATCAAATTCCATGTACTGTTTGTCCTCTAGCTAGACATACTAAACTTCCTTTTCCTTTAAGCACTCATATGACAAAACATGTATTTGAATTGTTGCATTGTGATCTGTGGGGACCTTACAGAGTTCCTACATATAATGGCAAGAGGTTTTTTGTGACAATTGTGGATGATTTTAGCAGATATACTTGGGTGTTTCTAATTGCATCTAAAGCTGACACTGTAGTGGTGCTCAAACACTTTCTGAGGCAAGTTCAGAATGTATTCTCCACCACTATGAAAACTCTGAGAACTGATAATGGTTGTGAATTCTTCAGTGGTGAGGTTTAGACATTACTAAGTGATCTTGGCATTGCCCATCAGAGTACTTGTGTTTATACACCACAACAAAATGGTGTAGCTGAAAGGAAGCATAGAACAATCCTTGCCATATCCAGATCACTCAGGTTTCAATCTTCAATACCACTCAAGTTCTGGGGTCACTGTATCTCCACTGTTGTGTATATCCTAAATAGGCTCCCTTCTAGAGTCCTCTCATACAAGTCTCCATATGAAAAACTCTATCATCATTCCCCATCCTTATCCCACTTAAAGATTTTTGGGTGTCTGTGCTATGCTGCTACCTCTAAACCAGTTGATAAATTCTCCTCCAGGGCCATTCCTGCAGTGTTCATGGGTTATTCATCCACGCAAAAAGGGTATATCTTATATGACATTCATGCTCTTAGTTTCTTTGTAAACAAACATGTGGTGTTTCATGAAGAATTATTTCCCTTTAAGCACATGCAAACTTCCTCAGAACCTATCTTTCCAGTCCTTGATATTACATCACCTATTGATGTGGGTTCATTTGCATCTGTAGTACCTTCTTCTGAGCCTCTCATAGAAACTCCTGAAGCATCCTCACAACATATTCCAATCCCACTCCCTACAACAGCTCATATCCCAGTTATTCAGTCTCAGGTTCCTGCTGTCTCTTCAAGCAGATCAGGCAGACCACGTAGACCACCTCTTTGGTTACAGGATTTTGTAACTAAGAAAACAACCAATACTTGTCTTTATCCTCTAGCAGATCATCTCACTTACTCTCATTTATCTTCATCTTATAGACATGCTCTGCATGCTTATTCCTCCATATCTGAGCCTACATCATTCAAAGAGGCTGTTGCTAATCCTGCTTGGGTAAAAGCTATGGATTTGGAGATTGCAGCTCTAGAAGCTAATAATACTTGGAGCATAGTTGACCTCCCTTCTGGTAAAATACCTATTGGATGCAGGTGGATCTATAAGATCAAATTCTTAGCTTTAGGAGAAGTTGAAAGATTCAAGGCAAGACTTGTTGCTAAGGGGTTCAGTCAGAGGGAGGGTCTTGATTATGGTGAGACCTTCAGTCCAGTAGCAAAAATGGTAAATGTGAGGTCTGTGGTTGCTTTGGCTGCTTCTAAAGGTTGGTACATTTATCATATGGATGTACACAATGCGTTTCTTAATGGTGATCTAAATGAGGAGGTCTATATGGAGATTCCTAGTGGTTTTGCCCACAAAGGGGAGTGTAGGAAGGTGTGCAAACTACATAAATCATTGTATGATCTAAAACAAGCTCCTAGGCAATGGAACTTGAAACTTACTGAGGCATTGGTGCAAATGGGGTTCACACAGAGTCATTTTGACTACTCCCTATTTACTAAACATGATCATGGTGACATTGTTATAGTACTAGTATATGTCGATGATCTTCTAATCACTGGTAGCAGTCCTCAGCAGTTATGCAGAACTAGGAAGGAAATCCAAAACAACTTCAAAATGAAGGATCTAGGAGAACTAAAATTCCTCCTAGGTATTGAGTTCTCTAGATCCAGCAGTGGTATTTTGATGACACAAAGGAAGTATGCTTTGGAGCTCATTTCTGAGTCTGGTCTAGGAGAAGCTAAACCTGCCAATACACCACTAGAAATGAATCAGAAACTCACTTCTGTTAAGTATGATGAGCATGTGGATAACACAGGGGCTAAAAGTGATGACCTCCTTAAAAATCATGCAGAGTATCAAAGACTAGTAGGAAGGCTACTCTACCTCACTATGACAAGACCAGACCTTGCCTTCACTGTACAAGTGTTAAGCCAGTTCATGCACCAACCTAAACAGTCCCATATGGAGGTTGCTCTAAGAGTGGTGAGATACATCAAAGAGGCTCCTGGTTCAGGACTGTTAATGCCAGCCAAACAGACTACACAACTAACTGTTTACTGTGATTCTGATTGGGGAGCATGTGTGGAGACCAGGAGGTCAGTCACAGGATATTTGGTAAAGTTTGGAGATGCTATAGTGTCTTGGAAATCCAAGAAGCAAGAAACAGTGTCAAGAAGCTCAGCTGAGGCAGAGTTCAGAAGCATGGCCACTTGTGCAGCACTTGGTTGTTGGGTCTATACAAGGAGTTGGGAGTGTGTATAAATCGACTTGTACATATGATATGTGACAGTAAAGCAGCTATTCAAATAGCTGTCAATCCAATATTCCATGAAAGAACCAAACACATAGATATTGATTGTCATTTTGTGAGGGAAAGAATTTGTCAAGGAATGCTGAAAACAGAACACATCAACACCAAACATCAACTAGCTGATTTACTGACTAAAGGGCTGGGAAAGGAACAACACAACTTGTTAATGAGTAGACTTGGAATGAAAAATGTATTTCAACCATAAGCTTGAGGAGGAGTGTTAACTAGTGTAAATAGTTAACAAGCTATATGGTTGAGTTAGTTAAACAATGAGTAAGAAAGTTAGTTAGAAAGATGCCTTGTTAGCATGAGTTAGTTACTGCATATATTTGTAGTATAAATACACACTCTGTACAGATACATTGTATCAAGTCATATTATACAATCAATACAACTCTCTCTTCTTCCTCTCTTCTAGCTATGGTGTTTAAGATTGAGCTATGAAGCTTTCATATCTCAATGATAAATTAAGGAGATCTTTTAAAATTTTGTTTATTTGTCATGAGGTCCATATTTACATGGCATATAAAATAATTTATTTTGTCGTGTTAAATTTATTTTAATATTGAGTGATTTTTAAAAATAAAAGCTATAAGTTGAGTGATTTTATTAATATAAAACAAAGTTCAATGACTTTGTTAGATAATTTCTCATAGTTCAATGATCTTTTAAGATATTAACTCCAGAATTATGCTACGAACTGTTTTGTAGTTGATATGACTCAATAATTAACAGGTAATGACAATATTAATACTCAATGAGAAAAGCTTAGTGCTTAAACAACCATGTCATACTGAGATTAAAAATGGCACTACCTTGGCCTTGACAAACATGTTGTGACCCCACAAGCTGACTTGGAGGACACATCAACAACCACCGTGGAGAAACACACTCAGCAGGAGAGTGGGGTTTTGAAAAGAAGTAAGCGCGTGAGAACCCCCTTCAACAAGGCTAATTGATTTCGTAGTGGGAACTAAACGATGAGAACGTGGGCAAAGGGAAAGAACGTGTGGCTCGTGAAGTACCAGATTTCATAAATAGCAAAACAAGATTTGAATTAATTAGGGATTGTAATTTGAGTCTTGTTATCTCATCTCCCTGTTCTGTGTTTTCTCATCTCCTTAATTTCTTCTTTCCATGTTACTGTTCATTGATTTTCCTTCTTACTGTTCATTGATTTTCCTTCTTACTGTTCATTGATTTTCCTTATTGGTCTTGCATTTCAGTTGTCGTTATAATACAAGCAACCTTTATTTGCAAATTGTTATTTGGTTTGTTGCAAAACATCATATATATATATAAGAGAACCCTAGACCCGCCTATGTGGCGTCACTATAAATAAGAATTCCCTTTTAATTTAATTTATCTAAAACTAGCCTTCCTCTTTTATGAAAAGTTACAACTTTTATGAAAAATAGCGACTTTTATGAAGAATTACGACTTTTATGAAAAGTTGTGACGTTTATGAAAGGTTGTGACCTTTTCAAAGGATTGTAACTTTTCCAAAGAGTTGTGACATTTCCGATAAGACACAATAAGCATGTGTTCACACTACACTTTGTTGTCTATAAATATAGGAATTTCCTCTCATTTTAAAACAACGAAAATTTTGAACTTCTTCTTCCTCTTGACAATTAAATATTTGTGTACTTTGCTCCAGTTGAATGACTCATTGACACCATTATTTTTGTATCAATACACTGGTGAATATAATCATTATATCCTGAGAGGATTCATTCCTTTAAACCTCTGGTACTAGAGGGGAATAATTTCCTTAAAGGACACTGTGCATTCAGTGGGCTCGATTTTTTCCATTCTGTTTCATTCTATTGTTACAGATCCTGGTATGTTTTTTATATTCATTAATTTATGCTTATATTATTAATTGTTATTTTTTAGTACATGCTTCAAAAATTATTGTTTATGTTTCTACAAAATTATGTTAAAAGTATTTGTTAGTAAAAATTAAATAACAAACATTAATTGGGTATTCAAGCAAGTTTTCTCTACTGAAATTGTTGAAGGCACAATTAAAAAAAGCCCTTACAAATCTCTAATTTCTTCATCAACAATGTCATTCCTTCACATACAAGGATGAGATTTTGTGTTCTTTAGAAAATCCTTTGAGAGATAATAACTTTGCATGCCCATATTTTATCCGTGGATATTATGAGTACTTTAAAGATTGAAAGTAGATTGAAGTGTTGGTCAATTTTTTGAGATATGTTATTTCAAAACATCAGAACTTTTCTGATTAAATGATTTGTTATCATCATTGGATATCTCATAGTTTACTCCCTTTAATGTATGTTTTTTCTCGCTGTTTTGTCGTCTTCTTAAAATTGTATTGATTATTTTTCGTTTGGTATGTATATGATCTCACTTGGACAAAGCTTTCGTCCTTTTAATGTTTTTCTTTTTTTCCTTCTCATTCTCTTCTAAATATTTTTGATGTGAGCTATGACTATTTTCGGCAAGCTTAATTTGAAGGATATGAAACAAAACCTGCTCTAAATAAAATTAATAGCTTAAGCTACAAAAGATATGTCTATTAACATAGATTTGTTGTCCTTCATGTCCCAAGTCATTGCTGAGCATTTGAGTTATCTAGGTTAGACTCATATTTAATTTTTTAATGTTCGAGAATATTTCTTCAACATGAGTCTAGAATCCAACATTTTGATCTACTTGTACTTTCATAATGCAACAATTATACATACATATTTCTGAAAAATTCGTAAAATTGCATTGATAAAGCATCTAGAAGGGCCTTCAGAGCAGCAGTTTAATGAAGATGAATTTCTAGAAGGGTCAACCATATTATTTTGATTTTGTTTCAAATTTATTTTTCTCCTTCTATAAATTTTATTAGAGTAACAATGTGACAATAACGAAAAGTGGTGAACGTTTGACCTCAGACAAGTAGATTGTCTCTAAAAAAAAATATTTATGTTGTTGTGGTGTACATTTTTAACGGTCTTAACTTATTTATAACTAATATTGATTATCGAAAACTTTCACATAATTTTTTTCACAATGAGTTATTCTAACCATAAAGTTATCAGATTCTATATTTTTATGTAGAGAAAATGGTCAAATGACCCCCTAATATATTAGTCAATTCTCAACTAGACACTTATATTTTACGGGGGTTCTATTATCCCCCTAAACATTTAAAAAGTGGAATATATTGCCCCTTTAAAGGTCATACCCAGATTTGTGGTAAGTGGTGTGTTGCACACGCGGTGCCATGTAACATATATGGTACTTTTTTTTATATAAAAATATTATTATTCTTTTTATTTATTCTATTTCCCTTCTATGTTTTTTCTTTTCTTTCTCAACCGGTTTCTTCTTTTCTTTTTCCTTTTTCTTTCCTTTTCTTCTACTAAGAATTTTCTGCCATTGATGATGAAATTCCAAGTTCCATTTGTAACCTCAAAAAAATTAATTTCTTAATCTAAGTTCCCAATTTTTTTATATAATTATTTCAACATGCAATATTTGGACCTTTTTCAAAATTAATTTGTGGATTTCATACCATCGAATATTCATCGGCTTCAAAAACTTCAATATCTTGATTTGGAGAAATAATTTTATCAGAGATATCCATCGCCAATCGAAAATTTGACGGAGCTGTAGATTTTATATATGCATATGAACTTATTTTTTCGGTAAAAACAATAACATAGCTAATCTTGAACATCTAGGTTTGGTATTTAATGAATTTTCTCTAGTGAGAATATTGTCGGAGTTTGGGAAGATTAAAAAAAAGAATATTTGAATGAAATCTGAATTTAATTGGTGAAATCCTTGAAAGTTCGAACTTTCAAAATCTTGAGCATATTGATTTGACTTACAATAATTTAAAAAGAGAAATATCATTTGGGTTGTTCATGTTAAAGAATTTGTGTTGATATACTTGTATAGTAATCAACTTTTGGATCTGATTCGAATCTGGATTTCTTCAATTTGTGTCTTGTTGTAGTGTAAGTAGTAAAAATTTAGTTGTAAAAGATACTAATTTTGACATTGATGCTTTGTTAGTTTTATTTGCTCAACTGAATTTTCTCTGTATTGTTCAATTTCATTTTCTTGTGCTTGAACTTGTGAACACTTAGCTATGGAAAAGTGTTGATTTTTAATTTGATCCTGTGTTCTTCTAATTTTTGAAAAAAAAAACTATTTCTTTTGAGAAAAATAAGGAGATAGCACTAGTAATAATTATTAATAGTGTGATGGTTTCATACTTTTTTTCAGGCAACTTAAATCTGGTGGAGTGTTAGGCAACTTAAGTCTGGTGGAGTGTTGAAGAAATAGAAAAAGAAGAGAAAGAAAGTAAAATGAAAAATATAAATAGAGTAAAAGTAAATTGTAGCATATATAAGATTAAAAGATCAGAAAATTAATATGAAAAAGAAAAGTAAGAAAGTTTGCCTCTCACTCTCTTTGAGAAAGTGAATTACACTTTCTTTGCCAATTCAACATTAGGGAGCAAATAATTCTACTATAAAATAATTCAAGGGGATAATAGAACCCTCCTAAAGTATAAGTGTGTAGTTGAGAATTGACTAATAGATTGGGAGGTCAGCCATTTTCTCTTTTTATGTACAAAAAAATAAAAAATAAATGATGTTTAATCGCTACATAAAAACATCACTCAAATATAACAAGACAATTATATCATCAAACATATACTATGATAAATTATGTAAAAGGTAAAAATGATTAGATATGAAGACATTTTTAATCATTCATTATATATTTACAATTCTTGAGATATGTGATAATGTCAAATTATTTAATTTATGTTGAAATGTTCTTAAAACCTACTAAAATTACTCTCTTTTTTCTTATAACAATCAATTATTTGAAAGGTTGTTCAAAAGCTTAGAAAGATTATTTATGCCCGCGCGAAGCGCGAGTAAATTACCTAGTGGAATTAAAATAACAAGACTTACATTTTCCAGATTTTAATTTTATCAAACATCCCTTTGCTCCTACAAGTGTTAATGTAAAACATCAAGCTTTGATATTTTTGACAGTCTTAGAGAGGAGTGGCCCCACCTTTCTCATCAGTAGAACCCTCTAATCATACAACTACTTATTAATCATTACTTACATCAATATTTATGCCATATTGCTAACTAAAAATGTTAAATTACATAGGACATGAGTGCAAATTACAGGTAACAAAAGCAAAATAAGGGAGGACAAAAACCTATGATGTATAGCAAGGTACTTAATACTTATAATCCAAATCCTTTTCTGCTTACATTGCATGTTCCACGGAGAACTGGAGAAGGAAGTGCCTCGAAAGCCCCACCATTTGGTTATCAAAATTATACTGCAGCCCCCCCGTTGTGCAATAAAAGGATACAAGACATTTGGTCCCTCCCAGATGTAATGATTTGTGTTCTTGCAGGGTTTACTACATACGCATTCATATATCCAGTTGCTCAAGGTTGATCATGCTCGCTGAATGTTGTATAAGTTGCTTCCTAACATCCACCTGTAATTGGCATAATGGAGAGGAGCAATAAATCCAAGTCATTAGCAAAAGAGTCGAAAGAGATGGACAGCCACCAGTCCACCATAGTTATAAAAAGAAATGCATCAAGTCTGTCTCAACAAGTAGATGTCCCTAATAAAGTCTAGGCGCTAACACTACATTCAGAATAGAAAGACATACCTTGGAACCCATTAGTGAAGAGAAGACGACATTTGCTTCAGCTGCATCCTCCACTACTAATTGCTTTAACAGCCTAGTCTCTGGGTTCATTGTTGTTTCCCATAACTGCACTGGCATCATCTCTCCCAATCCTGAGAAGTTTCCATATAAATCACATGATTTAAATAAGGAAGGTTTAAAGAACTCACACGTTTATGTATAAGGGATGCATAAGCTCTGTATCTGACATTGCTGAAACCCCCCACTAAAACCAGTCCCAATTTATGCGACATCTTTTGATTTGGCACAAATTTTATGATTGAAAGACTTCTAAAATTTGTGGTCTAAAATAAACCTTAGACATTTGTGTGGCTGTAAAATCACTTCATTAAGGATAAAAAGGAAATTTTAAAGTTAAGTTGTTTCTAATTATAGAAAGGTGATATTCTTATTGGGATATACTAAAAGGAAAAGGTGCCACATAAATTGGGACAGAGAGAGTACAATTTTCCTTCATTAATAGAAAAGCAAGCACCCAATAGACGATTTCTACAATTGGCAAAATGGTGCTGCACTCATAATTTATGAGAAGGATATAAGACCCCAAAATATCAGCATATACAGTTATTACCACCAATTAAATGTAGTCTATTTTAATTTTATTTTTTCAAATATATGGTTTAGTCGAACCATAAGCCATGGAATATTGGCAGTTGAACTCTTTGAATTCTGAAATCATTTTGAGACTTATAATGCTCATCTAGCACTTCCCAGCTCATGTCTGTTTGTTAGAGATGTTCATGCAGCAAGGCTTTCTCTTTCCACAAAGCACCCTAAGGTACATCTAAATTGGCCTTTGTCAATTGTCCCTCATTTAGCTGGTATAAGTTTAGTACAGTTCCCTAACAAGAAATGTGTTCCAAACTGAATGTCCCATGTGAAATATGCAGTCTCCAAATCCAAAAAAAGAAAACATATCATACTTCCTGTCTCACCTTTGAACCTCTGTATGTTATATGACGCATTTGAAGGAAAGGAACGCTGGACCTTTCTAAGTTCTACATCATCATAGCAGTAGTAAGCTTGTTTTCCCCTCTCAACCTGAATAATTCAAAATACAACATTAAAACCTGGAGGACGGTAAATACATAAGTTGTTAAAACAACACTTGAAAGAAAATAAACCTTATAGAGAGGTGGAACACCAACATAAATGCAACCTTCCTCAAAAAGAGCTCTCTGCAACAAGTTAAGAATGTCTCAGCCAGGTTCTCCAAACAGTCAACTAGACATCTTGGTTATTTCCTTACACAATTCAACTGTTAATTCCCAGTGGAAACGCATGTTCCATTGGATCACGAAGAACAATGAAAGGGACGCACCTGATATCTAAAGAAAAATGTCAACAACAATGTTCGAATATGAGCACCATCAACATCGGCATCTGTTAAAATTATGATCTTATGATAACGGAGAGCTTCCTTTTTAAAATCCTCCCCCTGAGATGCAGATGATTAAATGAGAATGACTAAAATTTTGAGCAAAGAACACATTGCACAAGCCTCAAAGATGAACATAGTACCTTAACTCCTAGTCCTAAACCAAGAATAAGATTTTGAATCTCTTCATTTTTATACATAGCTGCTTCATCCTTTCTCTCAATATTCAAAATTTTGCCTCTTAAAGGAAGAATAGCCTGCAAAACATGAATAACTAACACATTTTACATTGGAGCCTGAATATTAATAAACTTAGAAGTAGTAAGAAACTAGTAGTCAAATCGCCACTTCTGCAGCACAATATTTCTCTATACAAGTTTGATCTATCCTTAACAAACGTAAAATGCAGTGTTTGCTTTAGTTGAACAATTCTTTTTTTCTTTTTTTGGTCACAAGGAGAAGATTGGGTGCAGAATCAGCTTGCAGAACTTACATCTGCAGTTTCATAAGCTTCTGCAAAATCTGAAAAGGGGGTTAACTGTTTACAGCACACCAATGAGTTTGATTACCTGAAAGCGCCGATCACGACCTTGTTTTGCACTTCCACCAGCTGAATCACCCTCAACAATGAAAATTTCTGGAAGTTTTTGAAAGAGAAAAGGATTATTTTTTTAAGAAAAAAGGCAGTAAACTTACATGATATTACTACACTATATGCCTGCCTAAATTGAAAGAAACATTACATAAAAGATCCTAGCATCTGTGCGAATATTGGGTGTTACATTTTAAAATTTTACTCTCTCAATCCTATTTTACATGACAGTTTTCTATTTTTATAATACACAATGTTTGACACATTACAACAACACACCCAGTGTAATCCCACAAACAATGTTTGACACATCAACATACAATAATACTTTCATTACCTTGAGAAGTTAAACTATGCAAATCGATTTTCAACCATGTCATGTCCTCTTTACCAAATACTCCGCCTGTCCCTTTTTATGGCACAATCACTACTTGGGAAATAAAACAATTTGTTCTCTGATTAATATGCCTATGTTATTTTATAAGGTAGTGTAAATTACTTTAACTATGTTTCATTAAAAATACTTTTTTGACAAGGTAAAGTAATTTTATAAATTAGAACAGCACAAGGATGTGCTATTGGAATTGTACAATATAGCAAAAGAACAAATAATAAAAGTTTGCCCATCCACACTTGTTGGGATTCTAAAGTCTGTAGAACTATTTCAGCCTCATTTACGTGTTCCACACCATGAGCAAAACAAAAATTTATAATTAGATTTTATCTTGTTGATACATTATAGAGCTTGCAGAATCTTCAAAATGTCTTCTATATCTTTCAGTCTGACAGTCCACCAAATACATGCAGGTATAGTATTCCATCACAGTAGCTTCTCTTGGGCCGTTTCTGTGCCAGCACCTCAGTAAATCATTTGTTGATCTTGGCATGACCCATTGAGACCCAATCATACTTAAGAAGAGCTGTCATAATTGCATGGTAACTTGGCAGTAAAAACAAGTGACATGTGCTAGCTGAATGTCTCCCACATAAAAGCATTTGCTACATACACCAAAACTTCTTTTGGGGGGGTTCTCATGAGTGAGACAGGCTTATTTACACACAAATCCAAGTAAAGCAAGCTACCTTGAATGGATCTCCAGATCTGTTTCCATGGCCAAGGACTTAGTAGGTTCTCTTCCGATAAACGTTCTGTAGCACGATCTCGCTATGAACAAATCTTTGTTACTAGTGATCCATGAAGCTGATGTCACTGTGAACAAGGTCCTTTAACTGACTAATTTGGCATTGGAAGCTGATCTGGAAGACTAAACTCCCCAAAAATAATCAAAATGCTTCATCAGGACAGCTCTTCTAAATGCCACTCTCTCAGGACAATCTAAAGAAGGGTTTTCAGATATTGAATAGATCCTTCATGAGCCATCTCAAGGAGTAGACAGTGAACCACTTATTTTTACACAGCCCTGTGGCAGCAGATAAATGGTCCATCTATTTGCAGCTTCTGGCATCAGCAGGTCAACACCAGCTACCCTAAAAGAAGCAGTTGAAAGTTGGAACTCATGGAAAGTGAATAAATCCATCAAGAAAATCTGGGAAGGTATCTTTTGGTGTATATGGACGGAGAGAAACAACAGATGTTTTGATGGGACTTCAACTCCTAACTGCTCTTTGAAATCTAAAAGTCTGATGATTTTTTTTAGTTGGAGCAACCTTTCCCCCTATAAATGATGTTATTTCCCTTTTAGATTTCATTAGCTCCCTCTCAGTGGCCTAATAGGATTTTAACTCCCAGATCTTACTTGTTGTTTGTATTAACTGGAGTAATCACCTATTTTACTTTGCAACTCTCTTGCATCTTCTTGATGCTTTTTAATACAATCACTTACTTCATCAAAAAAAAAAAATCCATGTTAATTGTCTTCTGTATTAGTTAGCTGCAGATGCGTGTTTTTTTGATGAAGTAAGATGTTGTATTAGGAAGGCATCAAGGAGATACAAATTACATACACAAAAACATGGTTAACTCCTGAGAACAGAAACACCTATTTAATCAGGGAGTTAACCACAAGCAAAAGAATGGTCACTAAGCCATATTGAGGGAGCTAATGAAATCTAAGAGGGGTAATATATCATTTACAGGGATAAGTTGCTCCAATGGAAGAGATTAATTAGGCAAAAGGATTTCAAACTGCTAATTGGAGTTGAGATACCATTAAAACATCTGAGATTCCTTTCCTTCCAAATACACCAAAACATACATGATGGAATCATCTGCCAGGTCTTCTTGATGGGGCTATCAACTTCTCTAGGACACCAACTCTTCCAACTACTTCTTTGACATTTTGTGGGAGAATCCAGTTGATACCTGTTTAACAAACTGAAAAATCAAAAACCCCGTTCGTCTCCAAATCATTGAAATATCTTCTGAAATTGATGCTCCAGACCCCATTTACTCTATTCGCAGCCTATGTAGATGCAGCGCTTGAAGCCAACGTGAATAAACTTGGAAAGATAACCTTCAAAGGTCCGTGTCCCAACTCCTATCCAATTGTCCATCCAGAAAGAAACTTTTCTCCCATTACCCACCCTGCTCCAGTAATAGCCTTAAAGAGAGGCTGCAGAGATCTAATGTCCTTTCATACTGACACGCCATAGGATGTTCCGACTTCTCTAGTACACTATTGCCCATCATTACCATAGTTGTTCCTCATAACATCAACTCAGAGCAGTTCCACCACAGTAAAACTCCATAACCACTTCATCAACAGGCTTTCATTTTGTTGTATGATATTTTTAATCCCCAACGCTCCATTTTTTGTCTTTAACTAAAGACTTCTAGTTCACCAAATTAACTTCCTTTTCTTATTACCTTGTCATAAGAAGTTCCTCCTCAGATTATCAATTCTTTTCTCAATTTGGTAGGCATTGGAAACAGAAAATCACATACGCGGGAAGTTAATCCAAGACGCTATTATTTAGAACTGATCTCCCACCCAGGGAAATATATTGTTTCTTTTACCTGGCTAACTTTTTTTCACATTTCTCCATCACTATTTCCCAGATGCTGGCAATTTTGTGCTTGACCCCCAATGGAAATCCAAGATAAGTAGTTGGTAAGGTACCATCTTGGCATCCTAAGATAGCAGTCCGAATGCAGCAATCAGTGACATTATTAACTGGATATAAGTGACTTTTTCTCCAATTAATGGGAAGCCTAGACATGTTCAAAAAGCACTAGAATCAACCCTCAGATTTTTAGGTTGATCAAACTCAGCATCACACATCACCAGAATATCATTTGCATACAACAGGTGAGACAGCTCTAAAGTATTATGGATGTTGTTATGAGATTTGAAACCTTTTATCCAGCCAGTCCCATATGCTAAGAATTTTTAACCATAATAAACAGGAAAGGAGAAATAGGGGGTCCTTGTAGTAGACTCCTTTGAGCGCAAAGAAGCTCTCTAGTGTTTCATTGACTAGGAAAGAATGCTTATGCAAAAAATTATCCAATTGAATCTATTTCCTACCAAATCCAATATTTCTTAGCATGTTGATTAAGAATCACCAATTAACATGATAGTAAGCTTTCTTGATGTTGAGTCACATAATTCTCCTGGAGCATTACTTTTCTATCTAGAATCTAAGCATTCATTGGCAATGAGAGTTGCATCAATGATTTCCCTACCTCTACTAAAAGTCATTTGTGCATTGTCGCCAGCTTGTGAATCACCCTTTTAGGTTTCTATATGAGTAACTTTGAAATGATCTTATCAAAGCTACCAATTAGACTTATAGGTCTAGAATCTGTCAATTCAACTGCAGCACTCTTCTTTGGAATTAATGTTAGTTATGTAAGTGGGCATTAAAACACTTTTCAAATTTCTCTGGGGAATGAACAGAGGACTCCTGTGATATCTGCTTTGACTGTTGCCAGCATATCTGGTAGAAACCCATAGAAAAATCATCTCATCCTGGAGCTTTATCACTTGCACATTGTTTGATGATACCAAGAACCTTTTCTAGTTTATCTAGTTTAGTTTTGTTGTTGAGTATACTCAACTGTATGTAGCTCCATGATGTAAATTTGGGATCCCACCCTTTAGTGCTGAAGATTTATACACAAAATTGTTACCTTTGTCAAAAAAAAAAAAACTTTTTCTTCAGATGTCCTTTGAAGCCATAATTCCTCCTCTGTATTGATTTTTGAGTAATGCCCCCTGTTGAGCGTAGGTCTTCATTTTCAAATACAACCTCTTAGAAAATTCCAATATTTCAATCTTGATCTCTCCTGGTTCCTGTTTCATGACTCCATTGACTTCCAATTTCCCAATATGATTGTGTCTTTTGCAAGCGTTGGCCATCTTATGGAAGAATTTAGTATTTTGGTCACCTTATCTAAATCATAAACTTTTTTATCTGTCTTTAAGAGATCTATAATCTATTTCATATTTGGGTAACTGTGCTGGTACCTTATTCTTTGTAAATTAGCCCTGACTAAAAAATCTTCGTAAATTGTGTTGTTTCCCAGTGCCATGTCCAGTTATGCTAACTGTGCTATTACCTCATTATCTCTGTGTTCCAGTTTGCCAAAGTTGCATTTGTTCCACTCCCTCAGCTTACTTTGCAATAACTGTAATTTTATTATAGAGCATAATCTCATCAACCACCCCAAAAAAGGAAAAGGTTCAAAATGTTTCTATCTACATACTTCTCTTAAAAAAATCTTCACAAACTAGGCTCCTATAAAGACTTCCAATAAACACCATTCGCATGAAAAATGCTTCAGTCTCTCTATGGTTGTTTAACTCTGAAGACGAGTATTCAAAAGTATCAAAACTCAACTATTGCGAGCATTACATGTCTCCATAGTAGTGACAAAAACACCACCAACATAGAACAAACTCTATTGCATTAATATGGAAATAAAATCTTCCCATTATTAGCAATGGATGCCCATACATACTTCTATTATATTGTTTGCACTCAAACTACATAAGCTACACTCAGAAGCATGCCCGACATTCAGCCTTTTTTTATAGAGAAAGGTCCTATATATTTCATGCCATTAAAATTAATTTTTTAATCCAAATACCAAAAAAAGTGCTACATTGGTTGTGAAATCCATATTAAAGTAAAATTACCAGCTTCTTCAGGATTTGTGGCTGAACAATCAGCAAGCTTCCCTGGAAGAGAGGATGATCTTAAGACACTTTTCTGTCTCACCAACTCCCGAGCCCTCTTTGCTGCAAGAGCTGCCTACATAAGGCGCAATAGATACAACTGGTAAACCATTTTTTACAACACCACTTGAAGTTCTTGAGCGGCCAACTAGTCAGCATAATCATACAAAGATCAATCTTGTGTATCTAACAACTTAGGTACCTTTAGAGCATTTAGTGACTTGGAAAGAATCAAATCTAGCACATCTGGATGCAATTCCAGATACTCAGTCAGATACTCTTGAACTGACTGATCGACCACCTTTCTTACCTCAGGATTTCCCAGCCTAGTCTTCAATGGATATACATAGTATACATAGACAATGTCAGCAAGAAGGCATTTGAAATTTTAAGGCTTTATAGAACTTTTATACCATAAAACTAACAAATATTTCAATCATGAAAGGAGAGACATACCTTAGTTTGTCCTTCAAATTCTGGATTCGGAACTTTAACAGAGATAACACAAGTTAATCCCTCTCTCACATGCTCGCCGCTTAAGTTTATATCCTTCTCCTGAATAATATTAATGAACAAAACTTGAGAGTAACCCAAATATCCCTACTTATAGGTACATTAACCAGAGACGAATCAAGCTAACACAGAAGATTTAGGGTATTTACTAGTTTGATTGCACTCAATCTAGATTTAGGGTATTTACTAGTTTGATTCCACTCAATCTAGATTTAGGGTATTTACTAGTTTAATTTGTCTTTTCCTCTTTGATTAAATGGATTTCTTTTTTCTTTGTGGAAGGCATCAATTAAATAGGATTTATTTAAAGACAAAAACACCTTCTCTTACCAATCCTTATGGTCATTGATATTAATAATTTGAATGAAAAACTAACAGTCGTACAAAGACCCCATGACTAAGATTTCGTGATAGTCCAGAAAGCACTGCTACTGTAGTTCTATAAGATGTGCGCATATAAGCAGTTCAAAGCTGATGAATTTAGTAAGAAGGCAAAGCCAGCACTACCAAAGTTCATTGACTTTGCACACTTGTGTTCACCTAATAATGTACTCCATCATAATTCCAAACCTTCTTTTTTTTTTTTTTTTTTGATAACCGAGAAATCCGTCTGTGACCCGCCCTTTGGACCAATCACAGCCTTCTAAACTCGGTGGATAATGGGCCCGCCCCTCTACCCTTCTCCACTTAAATACCGGACTCATAATTCCAAACATTCTACTTTGCTTGTTCCATTTATTTCACCACTTTTCCTAAATCAAAAGTCTCCTGTCTGAAAAAAACCAAACTAATACCACTCAATGTTATAGTGGTGTTAGTGTGGCAAGAACTAGACCACTATTTACACATCTCAACTTCTATCTTAAATAGATTCCAATTAACTCTAATGCATAGACTATTTGAAAAATTAAACTTTCTTGTAGTCACAATAAAAGATATCTAGATTACGAAGGAAAGAGTAAATTTATTAGTTATTGAAATGGAAATTCTTTATTATACAAATTTAACTGATTTCATATATATAACTACAAACTCTTTAGGTTGTAAGATGGTAATCTAGATAGATTCATACAAGTTTAGGATAATCCTCTAGCTCTTGCAAACATCAAACAATGAGAACATAAGGTGGTTGCTGGTGATGAAGTCAGTATTTTGAAGGCATAAAGCTCCAAGGTGTGGACTGATTTTTTTCGAATAAAACAAGAAAAGGAATTACAAAGGGTAGCATGCACATCCGAGCAAAATGATCAAAAGGACAGAAGTGCAAGAGAAAACCCAGAAGACATCCAATATATTCAATGTTGTATGTGCAAGACTGGAATGGCTGGAGAGATACAAAAACAACCAAAGAGTTTTGATGGAGCAAACAGAAAGAAAAGAACCAAGAGCCTATATTCAACAAACCTTGATTGTCTTTGACTTCTTCCCCAAACTGTTGAGTGTTCTTGTTAGGGCAGCTTTCACACCATCTATGTGAGTGCCACCATCAATCGTCCGTATGCTGTTTGCATAACCTAGCATCGTGTCTGAATAAGCATCTGAGCACCTGCAATAGAGAAAAGAAAAAACGTAAACCTAACAACTCTTGACAAAATCATATAACACACCAGTTGGTGGTAGACAAATAAACCACTCAATGACAATATGGTGCAGTATATAATTGTGTGCTACTATAATTTCAACCATCCTTGATGGTGAAAAGAGCAAGAAGAGGAAGATGGGAAGAAGGATAAAAAGATAAGATATCTTACCATTGAAGAGCCATATCAATCGTGATTCCATCAGCTTCTTTTCTGAATCCCAGCACATCATGAAGTGGTTTCTAGAGCAAGAAGAAGTCAGGCACTACTTACAAGACTTCATATGACAAAAGCATCACCGGAAAAGACAGTTCATATTTTTTTAATAAAACGTGGTGTTCGGGCGTTTGCGTGCACCTCAACTAATTCCACCAAGTACGTGATACCTCCCACCAGCACAAGTACCAGGTAACTTTATCCAATAAGGCTTGTATAGAGGGGAGAAATCATCTAGTGTTTTGTCTTCTCTTGGAATTGAACCTTTCTCAATCTACTTCAATGATCACTAGGTCACACTCTTGGGTGTGGAAAAGACTTGTCTTTTTTTCTTTTGACATCCCCGAATTTTCCAAGAGCTGGTGGTGCACAGTTTAAAACTCTGTAGATAACTGCCTGCCCCTTTACCCCTTTCCACTTAAATACTAAGCATATTGTGCTCTTACACTAGACCAAAGCCCAGGGACAGAGAGTCACTCTTAAATATACATCCCTGACATTATCTGACAGATTTCAGACTTGATTCCGATATACGATTCCTTTGTACAAGACCAGTAGATCGTGATACCACAAAAGAGATACTCCGTTTCAGAAAATGCTTGTCCTCCTTTCTCTTTGGAGTGACCAAATTGCTTCTCAAATGAAAACTTTTGAAAAATATTATATACCACACTAAAGAAATCAGTTCTACTTTTCTTCTATTTTGATAAGAGAAGCAAGTTCTACTCTTTTCAATACAGTTCATCGTCATTCTATAGTTTATTATTTTTTTATTTTTTTATTTTTATTTTTTATGACAAGGGAAACCCGCAGTCACTACCCTTTGGGTGCGCACAGGGTAAAACCCCACTCCTATGCAATAGCTCGCAAACAACATAGGAGAGGTAACCCGCACTAGGCAAGCCTGGTGCGACGAGCTCGTCATTCTATTATTCTGTAATACAAAATTCAGACTATGTTTTTAGAAAGAACAGAAACTCCCAAATATGTTTAGCAACAAATATTAGAAAACTCAAATTTCAAGTCCTCTTAATAATAGTGCCAAATCAAAATGGGGAGAACAATGTCGAAACAAGGGAGCATAAAATATAATTTGTTGGCTCCATTCAATATTTTATAAGAGATGGCACTGATGAACCTAGCAACAAGGACACTATGTTACATGACATGTAAGTATTAGAGATCCGTAAATACATAGGTCAAGATTAAACATGAATCTTTGTCGACAGTTCTAAATTTTTCAATAACAAGCATTTTATTCAATAAATTCGAAAGAGAAAGGGAAAAGACAAGCACACTTTGTCTGCATTCAGCCATTTCACGTATTCAACCAATCCTCCAGCATAAAAATACTCAGCATGTTGGATCTTCTCCGGATCTATGTCGTCCTTCTTGAGAACAATTGTGAGCTGAAAAAAAAGATATGCTCAATTGTTTGAACTAAATGAATCTAGCATATGAAGGTAGCTGTCAAGAATAAGAAGCTTTAATTTCTTCGAAGAAATTTATGAATGTCTATGCACCAAATTGGTGCAGGCATAAGTGAGGAATGTCAGTTGCATTGAAATGAACTTCAGCATGCAGCCACCAAACGGCATAAGCATTTTCACTTAAACCATAGGTTGAAGAAGGAAGACATTGAAACACCAATAAAGTTGCTTTCACAAACAAAACCTCTTAATGGCGTCATTTGACAGCATCATTCAAAAAATGTAGCATGATTCTAACTAATACTACCAACAATACCTCGGGATTGAGGAAAGCAAGCTCCCTAATTCTCCCAGCTATGGTGTTATAGTCAAATTGTATTTCAGTTGTGAATACTGCAAAGGAAGATGCCATCAGAATTTTAAATGTTCATTAAATGAAAATTGGAAACATGAAAAGAAAGAAACCAGTGGCAAAATATTGGAGTTTAAAGACAATATACATATATAACTACCTTCTTTATCAGGCCAAAACTGAATGGAAGTCCCTTGCCGATCTTTCATTTCCATTGGGAGCTCCTGACATATCAAAGTTGTTACTGGCTTCCCCCGTGAATATTTCTGTTTGTACTCTTTACCATCACGCCATATGGTAACTTCTAGGGCCTGTAAGAAAATATGATATAGATCACTAGGTCAGGAAAGCTGAAAGACTATTAACACCATGAGTTAGTAAAAGAGGGCCATTTTTTGGTGTTTTGCTCACTGTAGAGAAATTCCAGCACTAACTTTGTGCTGTTTATAAATACCAATAATACCTTTAAAAAAAAAAAAAAGGACCATGCATGTAAGCATTTAAAATGTACAATTTTAGCCACGCTCAGTCAAGCACAATCCATGTCAGTCTTTGTGACCATTTTCTTCCATTCATCAGGATTACTGTAGTACAAAGTGCTTCTCTCTCTCTCTCTCCCACACCAATCTTGACCTCCCCAACCCAAAAAGAAAAGAGAAGAAAAAAGATAGATGAAACATTACTTCTCTGATACTATTAGCATCCAATTTAAAGGAGGAAACCCTCAGCGGTCAAATTTTCTACAAGGAGTATATCTGATGAAAAAGAGAGATATCTGAACTAGAGAGCAAAGGCAATTATCGGTTCACTTTATTTCCCTTTATCTACTTTTTTTTTTTTTCTTTTTTTTTTTTGAGAAGGTAACAATTTGTATTATAAACTAGTACTTAGGTAGTACTGGAAACCCCTTTACAAAAAAGTATGAAATCTAAGAACAGAAAAAGCAAGCCTAGCATGATTCTAATACTTCTAGGATTGCTTCTGCATCTATAGGGGAACTCTTTGTACACCAAAAACATAATAACAGAATACAATCTGTTTTGATCATTTGTAGGGATCTGCTTCTATCCTCAAAGCTTCTAGCATTCCTTTCTCTCCAAATGGTCCACCAGATGCATGCTGGAATGGTCCTCCAATAACTTCTGCTATTTGCCCCAATTCCTGCTTCCTCCCAACTGGAGAGAGTGTCAACAATCTTGCTAGGCATTGTCCATTGAATCCCTCTGAGATTGATGAAAATCTTCCACAGTTGATCAGTGATTTTGCAGTGTAAGAACAAATGTCTAACTGTCTCAGCTGCTTCCACACATAAACAACAGTGTGTCACCAGAATGTTGTCTCTTTTCCTTAGATTCTCATGCATTAGTACGGCCTCCTTTGCTAGCAGCCAAGTGGAACTTTGGCTTCCAGATTTGTCTCCAAGGCCAATTGAGGGTTAGTGGCGCCCTGTTTATGACCTTTTAACCTGAGCTCACTTTGTATCTTCCTTTGTTGTGCTCTGTCCACCATAGGCAATCCTCCCCTTCCTTCAAACCTTGAAATGATTCCAACCTTTTAAAGAACTCAACTAATCTACAGACTTCCCAGTCATTTAAATTCCTTCAGAGAGATAGATCCCGTCCTTGGGGAGACCACATTTCAGCCACTGTTCTATCTTTATGTAGTGCTACGTCAAAGATATCTGGGAAGATCTCTGACAAACTACTATTACCAAGCCACTATCTTTCCAGAATCCTGTCCTGATATCATTGTGTACTGTTATAGTAGTATGATTCCTTAGGGAAGGCCACCAGTTCCTAATTGATCTCCAAACAGTAACACCATAGGGATTGGTTGCTTCCTTGGTGACCCATGAATCCATCTCTCCATACTTCAGTTTAATCACCTTGCTCCACATTGAGTGTGGTTCATGAGCATATCTCCACAACCATTTCAGCTTTAGAGCCTTGCTTTGGTTCTTCAAGTTTTTGATGCCTAATCCTCCTTGTTTTTTCCTGTGATCAGAACTTTCCATTCTACCAGATGGTATCCTTTTATCTACTTTTCTTTTCAGACATCCATTGGACACTGCACTATTTGGAGATCAAAAGGTCACTTAATAAAGAGTTGAACCATTCAACAATTGATTTGTGTCCACACATGCAAGACGTGAGCGATGGATTGTGCATAATCATTTTCAGAATAGTCTTTCTCTGATTATAGCCTAAATAGATATCTGCTTTCCTTGAAATGAGATAAATGGCACCCCAGGGCAAGGATGGAGCACAATAAATTTTGAAATGAAAATCCAGAACTAGTCTAGGTTATAATTCAACATTTTGGAAAACCCTGAACTGTATATTTAGACACGAAAAAAAGAATCTGAGAATGTTTAAACAACTTAGTAAACATGCTGGAAGTTAAAAACACTTGAGGTCATTCTACCACGAAACAATACTTATCAGGTAAAGCAATGGCAGCAACAAACATAATTAAAGTACTGCTAGACATTCAAAAAGAGAACATAAAGCTAAGCTGAATAACTTGCTACAACTGGTGAAAAAAGAAAAGAGGCAATAGCACAAAGATTTCAAAATAACAAATCATGTATTCTTTATCAAATGCTAGCAGATATCTACAAGTATGAGATTGATACCTCTGATAATGCATTAACAACTGACAGGCCCACACCATGTAGTCCACCAGACACACTATAGCCACTACTTGAGCCTCCAAATTTACCACCTGCATGCAAAACCTGCACATTTTTCTACCACATCACCAAGATATATTCTTGCAGTCTTGCTTCATTTCCTATCTTAAAACCATTGTTTCCATATAGACTGAAATTCATAAAACATTGATTTCCATAATTTCAATACAATGTGCAACAGTGCAACCAACATCAATAAATAGCACAAGACTCAATCCAGAAGAATATGATAAATTTTAATAGCCGGAAGCTACAATCTCATTGGTCTGTATAGTATATACCTAGTTGCTCAGAAATAACACACTTCTGAAGATACGTAACAGTTGAAACACACTGGATAACGTGATTGCATATACGATCATCTACTTTATCTATTACTATTATTAAAGCATGAACATCCATGCTAACATATTTGAAGAAAAAAATGACCATATAAAGTTGAAGGACTTTGACTTTTAGAACCTTCTAGAAACAGAATTTCCCACTCAACATTAGTCTACAAAAATGTAAGAACATTACAGAAATAATGTATTTTATGTCTCTCCCTTTACTTATCATTATTGTACCCGAAATACAGTTATCTGATCTGAATGTGAGAGTGATGAAGAGACTTATTTAAATTGTATAAGGAGTTGTGCAATTAGAGTTATTTTGGTGGATGCATGTCAAGCGTATACATTTCCGAGTTAACTTCTCATTTGCTAAAGCTTTTTTGTTTGTACTTCTAGATGATTGTGATTTTTAGCTTATAAATACATGTCTTCGCAATTTAAAAAAGAAAATGATTTTGAAAAGACATCTTTTGTTATGGTGATTTAGAGATTAGAAATATACATGGAGCCGGTGAATGGTCATAGAGTTTTTCAATATATGTATCCAAAAGTAAATTTTAAAGATGAAACTGCCTTATTGTCTAACATTGCTACCTGGATTGGCATCCCATTGTAGCAGTTTTCTTGGGTATAAGACTATTTATTTGTGTCTTTCTTTTAGATGCACTAACTTGTGGTGAGCTTAAATTTGGTAGCTTGAAATGTGTGAACTTTGCAGTATGGTCATAGAGATTGAACTCGTGAAGTTGTTTATGTTCTTCTCCTAATCATTCTTCTTTGGAATTTTCATGATCCCAATTTTGAGTTTGCTTTTACGTTTTTTTTTCATAATTGAGTAAGCCTCATTTGTTTGCACTTAATGGAGGTCTGAATTGACGTTAGATCATTAAGTGGATTTGTTTTCATTAAGATTTAAGCATTTAATTGGTCTGAACCAACGTTAGATCATTAAGATTTAAGCATTCTTCTTTCTTTTTTTGAGTCCAATTTGGTCTGAATAGTAGTTAATCATTAAGATTTGGAACAAAGTCTTAATATCATTAAGAGGTATTCTTGTGTGGATAATATTCACAATCACTCTATCCACAATCACCACTAACCACCTTGGTCATCACAACCACCATCACAACTTACACTACTGGTAACTACTACCACACTTGACTCCTCCAAATATTAAGCTAAGATTTAAACCATTCTTCAAATGGAATTCAATTTTTTTTTTGAGAAAGGTGTGAGAAATATATGAAAAGAATATTATTGAATTGTGTTTTAATTATTACATAGAGAACCCCATTTATAGACACTGATACAATTCCTTACCAAATAGGAGACTATAAACTATTCCTATTATGTGTAAGATTGTGTTTTACTATTCTATTCTAACACTCCCCCTCAAGCTGGTGCATACAAATTATATGTACCTAGCTTGTTACAAATGTAATTAATACGAGGACCAGTGAGGGACTTGGTGAAGATATCTGCAAGTTGATCATTTGACTTCACAAATTTGGTAACAATATCTCCTGAGAGTATCTTTTCTCTGACAAAGTGACAATCAATCTCAATGTGGTTAGTCCTCTCATGAAACACTGGATTTGATGCGATATGAAGGGCCGCTTGATTATCACGCACAAGTTTCTTATGACTGGTTTCTCCAAACTTCAGTTCTCCAAGCAATTGTTTGATCCAACCTAGCTCACAAGTTGCTACAGCCATTGCTCGATATTCTGCTTCCGCACTGGATCGAGTAACCACACTTTGTTTCGTACTCTTCCATGACACCAAATTACCTCCTACTAAAACACAATATCCGGATGTAGAATGTCTATCAAAGGGTGATCCTGCCCAATCAGCGTCTGTATATCCGGTGATATGCTCATGGCCTTGATCCTCGAAGAGTAGTCCTTTACCAGGAGCTAACTTTATATATCACAGAATACGAACAACTGCATCCCAATGACTATCATGGAGAAGTCATAAACTGACTTACAACACTCACAGGAAAAGAGATGTCTGGTCTAGTCACCGTGAGATAATTCAACTTTCCAACCAACCGTCTATACCTTTCAGGATTATTGAGTTGCTCCCCTGTCCTGGAAGGAGTTTAACATTCGGATCCATAGGAGTGTCAATGGGTTTACATCCCATCATTCTTGTCTCCTCAAGAATGTCTAAAGCATACTTACATTGAGAAATAACAATACCTGATCTTGACTGAGCAACCTCAATACCTAGAAAATACTTCAGTCTGCCAAGATCTTTAGTTTGGAAATGCTGAAAGAGATACTGCTTCAAATTAGCGATACCAACTTGATCATTGCCGGTGATAACGATATCATCAACGTAAACAACCAAATAAATACACAGATTTGGTGTTGAATGCCGATAAAACACAGAGTGATCAGCTATACTACGAGTCATACCAAACTCCTGAATTATTGTGTTGGACTTCCCAAACCAAGCTCAAGGAGACTGTTTCAGACCATAGAGTGACCAATGCAATCGACATACAAGGCTTCTAGACCCCCCCCCCGAGCAACAAAACCAGGTGGTTGCTCCATATAGACTTCTTCCTCAAGATCACCATGCAGAAAAGCATTCTTAATGTCCAACTGATGAAGAGGCCAATGAGGAACGGCAGCCATAGATAGAAAAAGACGAACATATGCTATTTTGGCCATAGGAGCGAGAGTGTCACTATAATCTAGCCCAAATATCTGAGTATGCCCTTTGGCAACAAGGCGAGCCTTAAGCCGATCGCCTTGACCATCTGAACCAATTTTGACCGCATAAACCCAACGACAACCAACAGTAGACTTACCTGTACCACTCGAATGTAAAGCAGACATCTCATCAATCATAGCCTGCCTCCATCCAGAATGAGAAATTGCTTCTCCTATAGTCTTAGGGATGGAAATATAGGACAAAGACGATACAAAGGCATAATGGAGTGAAGATAAACGATGGTAACTCAAGAAAGTATAATGTGGATTAGTATTTCGAGTAGATCGTATACCTTTTTGAAGTGTAATCGATTGGCTAGCAGGAGGCAAAGGCCGCAGTGGGAGCAGGGTCCGGTGCATGACATGAATCATTTGAGACTATTGTTGGACGTTGACGCCGATGATAAGTTAGGAGTGGTGGCACTACAACTGAAGATGGAGAAGTAACTGTAGGTCCCTCAAAAGTCGGTACATGCAAGACTTGAGGTATGGGTAAGACCTCAAAGACATCCGGATGATCAGAAGATGTGTAGTAAGGTTGAGATTCAAAGAATGTTACATCGACAGAGATAAGACATCAGTGGAGATCATGTGAATAGCAACGATACCCTTTTTGAACTCGAGAGTAACCAAGAAAGACACATTTAAGAGCACGAGTGGCTAATTTATCTTTTCCTGGGGATAAGTTATGAACAAAGCATGTACTCCCAAATACACGAGGAGGGATAGAATAGAGATGTGAATGAGGATACAGTATGGAATGTGGAACCTGTTTCTAAATAGAAGATGAGAGCATTCTATTAATTAAATAACAAGATGAAAGGACTGCATCCCCCCAAAAACGCAGCGGAACATGGGATTCAATGAGGAGAGTGCGAGCAGTCTCAATGAGATGCCTATTCTTTCTTTCTGCTACACCAATTTGCTGGGGAGTGTATGGACAAGATGTTTGGTGAATAATTCCTTGGTGAGACATAAACTCCTGAAACTAGGATGATAAGTATTCTAAGGCATTATCACTACGACAAGTACGAATAGAAACACCAAAATGATTTTGTATTTCAGCAAAGAAACTTTTGAATATAGAAAATAACTCAGAACGATCTTTCATTAAGAAAACCCAAGTGCATCTCGAATAATCATCAATGAAACTAACAAAATAACGAAATTCTAAGGTGGAACTAACTCTACTAGGACCCCAAATATCATAATGAACTAATGAAAAAATAGACTCTGAACGACCCTCAGTACCACGTGAAAATGTGGCACGAGTGTGTTTCCCAAGTTGACATGACTCACAATCTAATTTAGATAGACTCGGATGTCCCAAACGTTTGTGAATGAGGTCTGGAGGATCTGTAACAGAGCATGTTGTGAAGGAATTTGAAGAGGTAAGATAGTAAAGGCCTTGTGATTCATGTCCTGTGCCAATCATCTGTCCCGTACTGCGGTCCTGCATAAGAAAAGAATCATCAAAAAAGGTTATGCTACAATGTAGGGCACGTCAGATGCCAGATTAAAAGGAGAACCAGGGACATAAAGAACAGAGTCTAGAGTGACAGAAGATAGGGGTGTGGCTTTTCCAACCCCTTTTGGTTTTGTTTGGATCTCATTGGCCAAAGTAATAGCAGGAAGAGATTGTGAATAAACAATATCTGATAGAAGTGATTTGTTACCAGAAATATGATCAGAAGCGCCCGAGTCCATGACCCATGATCCATGAGTAGTAGACTGTGAAACACAAGCAAAAGAATTACCAGCAACAGCAACATCATGTTGAACAACTGAAGCTACTTGTGGAGACGTTTGCTTACTTGCTCGATATTGAAGGAACTCATCATATTTTGATTGAGCAATATGAGCATTATGGGATGGTCGATCAGGCGGAGCACCAAATGCTTCTTGTGGAGATGTCTGCTTACTTGCACGATTACGAAGGAACTCATTATATTCCTTTAGAACAACAAGATCATAACTGGGTGGTGGACCATGCAAATTATGACATATGTCACGAGTGTGTCCAGACTTATGACAATAACAACACTTGGATCGAGGTTTTCCAAGACAACCTCCTCCTCGTCGATTCTCCATAGATTGATATGCTCGTTTTTCTATTGTTTGAGATGCGAGAGCGGATGAGTCAATGGTCGGTGATGAAACTGCTTTGTGGTTGGGAGGCGCGGCAAGACGAAGTAGACGAGAGAATAATCATCACCGTAGGAATTGTAGGGCTAGCTAAAATCTGATCACGCACTGAATCATGGTCAGTAGGAAGTCCAGCAAGTGTAAGAACTAGAAACAATGGTTGTATGTGGTCTTGTTGTTTTTGCACGTCCGTAGTGACTGGCATCAATGTTTCAAATTCCTCCATGACTGCCAGTACTTGTCCCAAGTAGCTGGACATATCTAATTCTTGTTTCTTTAAGTTGGTCATACGAGATATCACATCATAGAATCGAGATATGTCATTAGTGTATAAAGCATGAGCCTTTTCCCAAACTAAATAACATGTTTGGAATGGACGAAACAAAGGCATGTTTGGCTGGGAGGCGCGGCACGACGAAGTAGACAAAGAGAATAATTCATCAACTGTAGGAATTGTAGGGCTAGCTAAAATTTGATCATGCACTGAATCATGGTTAGTAGGAAGTCCAGCAAGTGTAAGAACTAGAAACAATGGTTGTATGTGGTCTTGTTGTTTTTGCACATCCGTAGTGACTGGCATCAATGTTTCAAATTCCTCCATGACTGCATGTACTTGTCCCAAGTAGGTGAACATATCTAATTCTTGTTTCTTTGAGTTGGTCATATGAGATATCACATCATAGAATCGAGATATGTCATTAGTGTATAAAGCATGAGCCTTTTCCCAAACTAAATAACATGTTTGGAATGGACGAAACAAAGGCATGTTTGGCTGGGAGGCGCGGCACGACGAAGTAGACAAAGAGAATAATTCATCAACTGTAGGAATTGTAGGGCTAGCTAAAATTTGATCATGCACTGAATCATGGTTAGTAGGAAGTCCAGCAAGTGTAAGAACTAGAAACAATGGTTGTATGTGGTCTTGTTGTTTTTGCACATCCGTAGTGACTGGCATCAATGTTTCAAATTCCTCCATGACTGCATGTACTTGTCCCAAGTAGGTGAACATATCTAATTCTTGTTTCTTTGAGTTGGTCATATGAGATATCACATCATAGAATCGAGATATGTCATTAGTGTATAAAGCATGAGCCTTTTCCCAAACTAAATAACATGTTTGGAATGGACGAAACAAAGGC
>JAJOOS010005330.1:0-38356 GCA_029582725.1 Solanum chiquidenum | reverse complement strand
GAAAAGAAATATTTTACAAAGAAAGAAATAAAAATAATTAAATATATATAAGTTTTATTGTCAATAAATATGTGTACTAACTAATTATAAAGTTTCCAATAGAAAAATAACATGTGTCCAATTTGTGCATTCATCATTTTTAAAAAGGAATTTAAAAATAAATAAATAATGTCCAACACAATATGTTGCACCCACGTGGCCATACTTTTTAGTTAAATCGTAAAGCAAATTAACTTTTTACAGTATCGATTGAATATATAATTAAATAATAAAAAATATACTTATCCCAAAGCCCCGTTATCAATTTGTCAAAGCCAACAGCAATTTTTTTTAACATGGATATCAAACTCTAAACATAAAAAAAAACTAATCACAAATTAAAGGAATTATTTTATATTCATTCCTTCCTTAAATACTTCAAATCAGACCATTCATTATCCAGCTCATTTGACATGTCAGCAACTATTGACACGTCATCAAATTAGTTAGTTAAAGTTTATGACGGTTTTAATTTGTTAATCAGTTAGATTAATTTTCAATTGTGCTCTATATAAATAGTCCTTCCCGCTCAACTTTTTCAGTTCCATTTCAATTTTCAACTCAGATTCTTAATTTCTCTCTGCTTTCTCGGAAAATGAATCTTCCAATTCCAGGTTCTTCATCTTCGTTTTCGTCTTCATCTTCGTCTTCTTCTTCTTTGTTTTTCTTCTGAAGCTCTTGATTTTCTGGTGTAAAATTGGATGATTTTGAAATGCCCCAAAATGAAAAAATGTGTAAATTGGAATGCCCTAATGGTGACTGTTATCTTTGATTTTCTCCTATTGCTATCAAATTCCTTATGGGAGATCCATATTGAAATGTTAAATGCTATGAAAAGTTTGTGTAATTTTCTAATTAAATTGATAATTATTCTTGTTTTACTGAAGGCCAAAGGGGTGAAGATATGTATTCGGATCGAAGACACAGTGTCCTTTTGTGGAAATATAAACGTGACAGAGTACAAAAGCTAAGAGGATCAATTTTGAAATGGGAGACACTGGAAGAAGAAATGGATGAAGTCATTCTTAAGAATTATGCAGATAATTCTGATTGCATCTCACTTGCTGAAACTGCTGAGCCACCATCAGATTTGATCTTGCCACTGTTGAGGTACCAAAAGGAGTGGTTGGCTTGGTCATTAAAGCAAGAAGAATCTACATTCAAGGGGGGTATTCTTGCTGATGAAATGGGAATGGGGAAGACGGTTCAAGCCATAGCACTTGTGCTTGCTCAACGCGAATCAAAGAAAGCAGCTAGTGGTTCCAGTATATTGTCGTCTTCACCAAGTACTTCCCAGGAACTCCCAACAGTAAAAGGAACTCTTGTTGTATGTCCTGTGATTGGAGCATTGCAATGGTTTCGAGAGATTGAACGTTGCACCACTAAAGACAGCAACAAAACTCTTCTTTATCATGGCACCAACAGGGGGAAATTTACGTCCAACCTGGAGGAATATGATTTTGTCATTACTACGTACTCCACTATCCAGGCTGACTATAGGCCAAAAAAATCAAAGCAGAAGAGCAAGAACTCAAAATTGTGTGACGCTGGTTCTATTGATAATTCAGTCAGTGTTGGTGAAGATGTGTCCAGGAGGAAGTCAGTTCTGCATTCGGTGAAGTGGGATCGTATCATTTTGGATGAGGCAAGTCATACGTTCACAAATTCATGCATTATGTTGTTGTTTTCTTCAATTGGAATTCTCTATTTTGTAGTATCGGAGGTTTGAAAACATTCTTGGTTCATTTGCTGTTTATACAACCTTTTTCTTATAAATACCAGTTTTTCAAGTCATGTTATTAGAGTTGTAAATGTGGAGATTGGTATTGTGAACTTTTTATGAGCTAGTGATCATGAAGAAACCTATGCCGTTAACTGGAATCTTGTGGTGATTACGAAGAAACCTATACAGTTAACTGCTGAATAATGTAGGTGTAAATATGTCCATGATGTTTCAGCTATTAAAACTCAGCAAAATGTAAGAGCACCGAATTTATCTCTGTCCTAAAGTTCTTTGCTTTGCTTAACTGCTCATCATGTGAAATTCATCTTCAATTCTGTTGATCACCATTTTCTATCTTCATGGTGAACAATGCTGCATGTAGTTTGTAGTTTGTGCCTTGTCTAGCTTCATCACTTTGGTGGTAACACATGAACCAGCTGCTGAGAGTAGAACTACTAAATTTCATATGACACAAGATCTTTTATCTGCAATGTTCTTAACTGATTGAACTTTTGTGGCATAGGCTCATCATATCAAATCTGTAAGCACCCCCACCACAAAAGCGGTTCTTGCTTTAGAATCTTTTTATAAGTGGGCCTTAACTGGTACACCCCTGCAAAACCACATCGGAGAATTGTACTCACTTGTAAGTTAATTTCTGCTGGCTTCACTACATTTTCTTTACTTTTTATAGTTCTGAGGTTAATTATATTCTTTACTTCTATACAGGTCCGTTTCTTACAAGTTACTCCTTATGCTTGTTACTTTTGCGAATATTGTAATTGCAGCGGACTTGATTTTAGGTAGACACAAAGATTCTTTTTCTAAATCCTTGTTCCTATCCCTTAGCATGAAAGACACAATGGCTCAAAATCTATTTTACTTTATATTGTTATACTTTTGCTTCTCAAACAATGTTACTTATGAAATATCTTGTGCTATCTGTTCTTTGATAAATTCTACAGCTTCTCTGATGAATGCCCACAGTGCCGTCCCGGGCCTTACCGACATGCACGCCACTTCCTCTGGTGGAAGAAAGTAAGTTAACAATTAATGATATACATATTTTTGAGGCTTCATCTTATTGCTGACTTAGTAAAGTTGAAACATTTTCTTTTTTTCTTTTTTCTAGTATATTGAAAAACCTTTAACGAATAAGCGGTACATGTCCGAGAGGATCCATGGAGATGCTATGGTTTTGTTGAAGCACAAAATCCTGAAAAGCCTAATGCTAAGACGTACCAAAAAGGAAAGAGTTGCTGATCTTTCACTTCCCACAAAGACTGTAAGTTCTGTCTTGCAGTAGTTTCGTGTGCTTCAATTTCGATAAGAATCTTCTATTATTGGTTACTATTTTTGGGTTCAGGTTATTATGAGAAAAGATTCTTTGGATGTGAATGAATTTAACTACTACAAGTCATTGCACAATAGAAGTCGAGAACAGCTTGATAGGTATTTTTCAAACTTGAGCTCTTATTCCTTGCAAGTCCACTTTCTTGGCTCCAGCTGCACCAATTTGTTGGCTCATTGTTTTTTTTAAAAAAATTTGCTGTGTATCCCGTTCTCTTGCTTATGCGTGGATTACTTGCATTAAATCTGTTTCCTATAATTGCTTGTTCTTGAGCATATTGGGTTATACATCTTTTTCTTCCCATAAAATTCTTAGTCATTTGTGTCATTACCTGCCAAAAAGTAAGGGAGCAAGGATATTTTTATTTATAAATGTATCCACATTTTGTATTTTGGTGCAGATATGTCGAGGATGGAACTCTGATGAATAACTATGGTCACATTTTTTCTATGATCACACGCCTACGGCAGGTACCAAGACAAGGATATATGCTTGATAATTGTAATGGATGATTGCATTCATCTTCTTGTTTTTGTTTTCTCATTGACTCTCTTTGTTGCTTCAATTTTATGTGGGTGCTTTTAGTGCTAAGCTTTCTAAATCATTTATCCATTTTTTACTGGATTCAATGTAGTTTAGTGGCTGGGGGGTTGGATAAGTAGTTAGAAGATAACAATGGATAGCAATTTGGTCAAGGGATTTATCAAAAAAAGTTGGTTGTCAAAAATTTGGTCAAGGAAATAATGGGACCACGGACCACGAGTATCATTTTTTCACTGCTCAAATATGTAATATTGGTGTAAAGATTGGACTATGGAAGACTTATCAGACGACTGCTAAAGGTATCATTTTCTTGTCCTTCTGTTCTATGAGCGCAAATACAGACACTGACCTTTCTTTTGCTTCGTCTGAACTCGCCTCTCATAAATATATTTGTCTTACTATGGGTCATCAGCCAAATTTGATTGCAGAAAATGTCTGACCAATATAATGTCTTTCTTTAATTTGCAGGCAGCTGATCATCCTTACCTTGTGATGTACTCTAGAAAAGAATTGGCTAGTGGCAATAAAGAGGCTGGAGATGTTGAACAATTATGTGGCTTATGTCATGATGCAGTGGAAGATCCAGTAGTGAGTTTGCGCACCTCTACCCGCTCCCTCCCCCAAAAACAAGAAATAGGAAACACGTTACTCAGCTTGAAGTTCAATTTGATAGCTCTCTCCTTTTTGCATTAACTAAATTATTTTTATGTTGGCCATTCAAGGTCCAAGAACTTCGAACACCTTTCAATTGCTCAGTGTCAGCCTGAATGTTGTATGTACACTCTTTAAATGCCAATTACTTCTGTTGAACGGTTTAAATACTTTTTCCTTAAAACAATGTCCGGGTCACATGTTTTCTAGTTCTTTCTGGGAAAATGTTGATGATATGCAACCCCTTTTAGAAAAAAATACTCTGTTTTGCTTCTTCTTTTTTCGGGGAAGTTCTCATGAAGTGGATGAGCATTTGGGATACTCTCTTTCCAGCGGCATAGACATTGAGATTTTATCAAAAGTACTTCTAGTATTAAGTCCTTGTACATTAGACAGAGTCTTCTTTGAACTGTGTTTCTCTTTTTGATTATTGCAGGTTAATTGTTGCAGGCACGTGTTTTGCAAGGCATGTTTGATAGGCTTAGCCGAAAGTGTGGAGAAAATGACATGCCCTTCATGTAACAAACTCCTCACATTTGACTTCACTGCAAATAATAATAAGGGAGATTCTAATTCTAAACCTACTGTCAAAGGGTTTAGGTCCTCAAGTATATTGAACAAAATTCACCTCGATTATTTCCGGACGAGCACTAAAATAGAGGCTTTGGTATGCAATCGCATTCTACACTATCATCATATTCTCCTTGGTTTGCTTTTCTTTCCTTTTCACAAAGAGAGCAAGGGATGTCATGCCACATCATCATATACAGGCGCTAAACCATTAAAATTAGTTGTGTCCAACTCAGTGGAACAAGTGAGGCTTATGCATTAGATATGTTGATTGACACTGTCCTTAACTCTTTGATTCTTCTACTTGTGTATAATATTGCTAAATGCATGCTTGATGCTCAAATTTTACTTTTATTGAATGTAGAAGGGAGAAATTAGCAACATGGACGGTTCTGCAAAAGGAATAGTTTTTAGCCAATTCATATCATTTTTGGATCTGATACAGTATTCTCTTAATGTAAGACATAATGGTACTTTCTCCTTCCTACTTCCTTTTCCTCTTTTCAATCTAACAAAAAAGAAGCTTGTATTGTGTGTATTCAGCTGTCGGGCATCAATTGTATTCAATTAGTGGGATCCATGTCTATTGCCGCAAGAGATGCTGCAGTTAGCAAATTCACTGAGGATTCAGATTGCAGGATACTGCTTATGAGTTTAAAAGCTGGAGGTGTTGCTCTCAATCTTACAGTTGCATCACATGTAAGGATCTATTTTCCAGTTATGGCTCGTATTTATCTGTTGAATAAGCACATTTTTGGTGGCTCATCTCTTTATCCTTGCTAGGTTTTCTTAATGGATCCTTGGTGGAATCCTGCGGTGGAGCAGCAAGCCCAAGATAGAATCCATCGAATAGGGCAATATAAACCAGTCAAGTGTGTGTTGTATTTCTTCTGCTTTGGATGCCATTGAATGGGAGCTTATTGTTGTTTTCAAATTTGCAGGGCTGTGAGATTTATGATGGAGAATACAATTGAAGAGAACATCATAAAGTTACAAGAGAAGAAGAAATTACTTTTTGAAGGGTAAGTGTCTTTTTCTTACAGTCATCTACATAGTTGCACTAAGTTGCGCGGACTCTTCATTTTTGATGCCGCACCCGTGTTGGATACTTCAAAAATACACTACTTTTGGCGAATCCGACACACACCCCTTGACATTTTTGAAGAGGTCTGAGCAACATAGTAGTTGCATATGTGTTCTGACAGAAATATATATGTTTCCTTTGGTTGCAAATATATATATTAATTCTACTAGATATTTGAACTGATAGTTCCTTGACATTTTTGAAGAGGTCTGAGCAACATAGTAGTTGCATATGTGTTCTGACAAAAATATATATGTTTCCTTTGGTTGCAAATATATATATATTCTACTAGATATTTAAACTGATAGTTGAGACAAGTTGGCTTTAGTGTGAGAGACTGATAGATAGCTCAGAAAGCCTGTTAATGTTCTCTATTCAAACAATTCTCAAAGATAAAGCATTTTGATGATTTTCCCTTGCAAGTTGTTATTGCCAATCTTTTTGCTACATTCCTTCTTTGCTCCCATCCTCCGCTCTTTATCTAAAAAACGATTTCCCCCTAACTGTTTGATTTCCCTCTGATTGCAGGACAGTCGGTGGTTCTTCAGAGGCCTTAGGAAAACTAACAGAGGAAGACTTGAAAATCCTGTTTCATTGTCGCTTTTGATATGTTCTATTTCTTCGGTTTAATTCCCTGCGAAATTCTGTACTAAGGGTATTGACGTTTGGATCTGTCCAAAGAGTGTTTCTTTAGCTTCATCAATTGTTAAATTGTTCTTATTGCTTCCTTCATATTAACCTCCTTTGCATGATATAAAGTGCATCAGAATTTCAGCTGTATTAGTAAAGAATATTAAGAAAAAGGTTCCTTTATTATAAAAGGGAACTAATTTTAGTACCACACTTTAAACTATTGTTTTTTGTTTGCATCAACCACAATTTCAAACTAATACTAGAGAGAGTTGTTTGGAAAGTAAACACTCCTAAGGTTGTGAGTTCGAGTCACCAAAGAAACAAAAAGGTGGGAGCTCTTAGGAAGCGGTAAAAAAAAATAAAAAAAATTCAAACTAATAAAGAGTTAATGATGAAATTATTAAGAGTATTCATGTCCTCTCTCTAAATGTATTTATTTTTAAAGTTTCTATTTCAAGAAATCTATCACCAAAATATTAGATTACCTTTTAAGTTTAAATGCATTTAAATTCTACTTTTTTCTTCAATATTCCATTCGTGCAAGAACAATTGAGAAAACGCCAATTATTCAACAAAATGCAATAAAGAAGGAAGTCAAAGTATTACAATTCAAAGTCTAACCTCTCTCGAATATTGAGTGTGTTGAATCGAGAAAAAGAGATCTGGATGAACCTTCCAAAAAGCATAATAGAAGTTAACCACAAGTCCACAATATCATCTGTGGAAGACTGTTCTACCCATAAGACCATCTATTGGTGCTTTCGTTATGGATCAATTGACTTGGGAACTGATCTGAATCGCTATTGATATGATTGCGAACTTATTTGTAGCATATACGTGAACAAAATATTTATACACACTTTTATCTCAAAATCCCAGTTATCAATTTGTCAAAGGCAACAACAATTTTTTTAAACATGGATATCAATTTCAAGATATAAAAAAAAATATAATCACAAATTAAAGGAATTATTTGATGGGAATTTTACACAAATCCCATAGTGTAAAGATCTAATGACATCATATCTCTACTCTTTTTCGAATTACAAAAATTTCTTAAATTTGGTGGATTTCGGATACATTCCAAAACGTCCCGATACATTGCGTTCGAGTTTCGGATACATCCCTCAATCTCTCGATACATTGAGTCTCAGTTTCAGATAAATCACTCAACGTCCCGATCGATACATTGTGTACGTCCTAGTACATCGCGTAAAATGATGTATCCGACTGATACATCGCGTAAAGTGAGGTATCCGACCGATACAACATGTAATGTAATGTATCCGAGAATAGGAATTTTTACAAAAAAATTTCAAACGGTAGGAATTTTTTAGAGAATATGGTATTAGAAATTGTATTTAGGTAATTTTTCCTTATTTTATATATTCCTTAAATACTTCAAATCAGACCATTCATTATCCAGCTTATTTGACATGTCAGCAACTTTTGGCACGTCATCAAATTAGTTAATTAAAGTTTATGGCGGTTTTAATTTGTTAATCAGTTAGATTAATTTCAATTGTGCTCTATATAAATAGTCCTTCCCGCTTCAACTTTTCGAGTTCCATTTCAATTTTCAATTCAGCTTCTTAATTTCATTCAAGCCCGCATTTCTCTCTGCTTTCTCGGAATATGAATCTTCCCATTCCAGGTTCGTCGTCTTCATCTTCGTCTTCGTCTTCTTGTTTGTTTTTCTTCTGAAGCTTTTCAATATATTATAATATTTATACACAATTTTATCCAACATACTTCAACTAATTTACATTTAACAATTACTTTTATCCTTGGCGAAATGGCCTGAGAGACTCTTGTACTTGACTCGATTTGTTAGTTGGATCCCTGTACTTACGACTTTGCCAACTAAACCCTTAAACTCATTCAAACACAATATTTTAGACCCCTTTCTCATCTGGTGGGTGTGCGTGTAGTACACTTATTTTACACATGAAATACCACGTCATTTTTTTAATGACATATCATTATTATTATTATTTTTCCGATGACACATCAGAAATTAAATATTTAAAAATAAATAAGATTTAAAAAAAATGCAATTTTCTCTCTCTCTTACTCATTTCACCCCCTTCCCACTTCATCCTCTTTATTCCCACCTTCTATCATTTTCATCCCAAAAATAAAAACCACATTTTTCATCTTTCTTCATAGTTCACGCTCAAAAATTTCTTCAATCATAAAATGTGATAGATTATAATAGTTCTTGTACATAATTTAGGGTTTTATTTACTTTGATTTGATAAAAAGAGATATTAAGAAAACTTCAAATTGAAAAAAATATGTTTATATGTAAATTCAAGTAATAGATCTTAAAGAAATAAGTTTATAAACATGGTGAATGGTATATTTTCTTGCAAAAACTTTTTTCAATTTTAATTTGATGATTTTATTGTGATAATGTGTACGTCAAAAAAGAACAAGAGAAAATGAGTAGGGGTGGGGAAGGTGGGGAGGGTGGGGGTGGATGGGGGCTGAGGTTGAAGAAGAAGAGGAGAAAGGGAGTAGGGGCGGGGGAGGGTGGGGGGTGGGGGCTGAGGTTGAAGAAGAAGAAGAGAAAAAAGATGGGGTGGGGTGGGGCTGAAAAAGAAGAAGAGAGAAGGGGTGGAGTGAAGAAGGAGGTTTTCAATGTTTTTTTAAAAAAATTATTATTATTGTTTTGTCTTGTAATTTTGATAATTTTAAAATAAAAATATTGTATTCACTTGCTTCAAAACGCGTGGGATCACGTATTTGTCCAACTAAGCCATTTCAGTGTCACATAAGCCCGGTCAATGGTTAGAGGGGTTTTAAAAATAGAGCTCCATTGAGTTTAAGGGTACATTTGGCAAAGTGATGAGTAGAAGGGTTCAACTAACAAACGAAATCAAGTACAGGGGCCTCCCAGGTCATTTCGCCTTTATCCTTTCAAAACACTGGATCTTTGTCACTTTACCCTAGAAAATGGAAAAGAAAGACAAATCAAGAACAATAACAGATTATATTTAAAGATGGAGCACTAAAATTGCTAACAATTTTAACAACAGAAAGAGTTCAAGATACTCATTAGATATATTTCTTCTGTGGATTTGGGTATTGCACTAATTTTCTCGATTTTTCTTTGCTCATTTTGTTCTCATTTTTTGCACGATTTCATTTCTAATTTGGGAAAGAAAAAATGAAAAAGGAAAACGAGATAAAGGACTGGAAATGCGTGGAGGAAGGGAGAACAAAAGGAAAGGGGGATTGGGTGGGGGAAGATCAGGGAAGGTGAAAGAAATGGGGAGGGGTGGGGGAAAGAAGAAAGAGTGAAGTTTATAATTTTTATTTTTATTTTATTCTTTTTATTGTATTTTCCTTTTTCTTTCAATTATTTTTAGTCTAAATTTTAATATTCACGCTCCTTTTTTGCGTGAGATCACGTATTTATGCCAACTCAACAATTAAGTTGCCACATAAGTTTGGTCAATGGTCAGAAGTGTTTAAGATGTTATATTTTATAGAGTTGAAAGGTTCAGTTAACAATAACGTAAGTAGAAAGGTTCAGAATACAAACGCATACAAGTACAAGGATACCATTTTGCCCAATTTTTTTAAATATTATTTTAATATATTGACAAAACTAGGTAAACTACTCGTGCTTCGCACGAGATTGAACTATTTTATTAAGCTTACATATGATCATTCCATAATATTCATATTTTTCATACATACACTACACTGTCAAGAACATTTTACCTTAAGGCAAAGCGTTCCTTCGAAATTTTAAAGTGCTATATTTTTAAATTTTTGTTTTTGTTATAAAAAAACTTATGAGTCATAGAGAGATTTAAGTATAAGAAAGAAGTTTAAGAAAATCTCCATAGAAATAGTTGGTCAGAAGTAATGAAATTTGCTAAATTCCAAAAAGTTATAAAGAACAACATCAGACTTAAAGAAGAGACCAAAAAATCTTGAACAACAACACTTCCAAGTAAAGTGGAACATCACGTCCATACAAGAACATATTTAACTAAAATAAAATGGAAGACCTTCAACTCCTTTCTTATGAACCTCCATCAATCTGTTTTTATTATAGTATGATGTATCATGTATATGTTAAAAATAAATCTAAAATTGTTAGTATCATAAATGTTTTTCCTCATTGTCTCATAGTAGTCATTACTATTGCTTAGGTTTCATATCACCTGCCCCAACTTATTTGGAATTGAACCATAGTTATTGTTATGGTTATAGTATGTAGTTACAAATAATTAATGCAATTATCAACCAAGCAGTAGGTGACATTTGAATGAAACTGTTCACAACTCGATATTCTAAACCAAAATTTTGATACATAACATATTAAAATCTCACAGCATAATTTTGTGAGCACTTGAACTCACAAATATCCACAAATAATAATAAAGACAACCTTACTTTCGTAGCAATCAAGAAGAAAAAGGCATGTTGCTAAACATATTTTTCAAAAAGATAGTCTATAGGGCTGTATCCAAGTTTACAGTTCACAAATTTAATTGAAATAATCCAAAAGAAAGAGTTGTCACTTCTTTATAAAAAAAATCACTTTATCAAAATAAAGAGTTATCACTACAGTAAAAATGATCTTTAACGACAATAAATAGCTTAGCTGTCGCTAAATATGTATTTTCACAGGCAATTGGTACTCTCTATAAATGTCCCTAAAGTTTATAGCAACATTGAATCTAATGACAATTAATTATTATCGGTAAAGGCTCAAGCACTCTTCGTTAATGTGCATATTTATTGCCTAAAAAAAATATTTTTGTTATAGTGTATTTTGGACATTTGTTTGCTTCAAGAAAACTTAATCTCTTATTATGCCCAAAAAGAAGAGACGAAGAAATATGACAAATTACTTAACTTGCGACAAAAAAAGTGGACTAATAGTGTCTATACTAATATTCTAGGAAGAGTGCAATGACATACGAATTGTTTGTACCTAAGAAAAATCAATCAAAATAATATACTAATTGTGACAAGCAAGAGAGCAATATGTTTGGTTCTTTTAACAAACTTCATCATTGGTTCCGTATTAGTTATCACATATTTGTTGTTGTGTGCTATCAAATATAGCACAACCCACAAGCAATTTTCCCAAAAAATATATGAAAAAACTTGTAGAAAGGGACAAAAGAGAAGATAAATTTTCAATTATCCTTACTGGAATTTTTTACAGAGTTAAAAAAAAGTCACCAAAATAACAATTAGAAATTGCAATAGATACATGAATCACTATAACATACAGTAAAATATTAAGCTTCATGAAATATGAGGAAGAAAGCACACTTCATAAGTAGTTTAATTAATGAATTTGAATTTGACTCCCCTATAGCAAAAAAAAAACGTACAAAGAATAGCAGCAGAAATAAAAAATTTGTTTACTGAAAAACCAAATGTAATGAATTTAACCATTTCAACATCGTTATGAGTTGTGGAATGAGAGGTGCAAGAGTAGTAATGTCGCATAGCAATCAAAATCAATTTTCTTTGTTTATACGAAGAAATCTGTAGAAATGGACAAAAGAGAAGATCAATTTCAATCATCTTTCCTGAAATTTTTAACAGAGTAAAAGAAAAGTCACCAAAATAGCAAAAAGAAATTGTCATAATTACATGAATGACTATGACTTGTAGTAAAGATTAAGCTCCATGAAATAGTAGGAAGAAAACTTTGAGGAATGAAACAAACTTCATAAGAAACTTAATGCTTATTGTGCCTTATCAAAAAGGTCACAACTCTTTGTAAAAGTTACAATCCTTCGAAAATGTCACAACCTTTAATAATAGTCACAATTTTTCATAAAAGTCGCAACTTTTCATAAAAGTCACAACTTTTTATAGAAGTTACAACTTTTGATATAAAAGTCGCAACTCTTCAAAAAAGTCGCAATTTTTCATAAAAAGTCACAACTTTTCATTAAAAGGGAAGGCTAGTTATGAAAATAAATAAATTAAAAGGAAATTCTGGTTTGTGGTGGCGCCACGTATCTCTTTTATATATGGAAATAAATAAATTAAAAAGAAATTCTGGTTTGTGGTGGCACCACGTAGACGGACCTAGGGTTCTCTTTTATATATATATATATATATATATATATGATTTCAGCCGGAGAAAAAAAAATCATGAGCCAATGCAAGGGGTTATATCGTTATCATAGGAGCATTTGAATCTGGTCATCCATGACCTTTTCAGTAGTTACTCGCCTCCTGTATGGGCAACAATAATTGCTGGAGTATTCATTGTCATCTCTCTCACACTCTCTATGTACCTCCTCTTTGAACATCTCTCTTCTTACAAAAACCCTGAGGTTTGTGTTTTCTCAGTTGAAGAATTCTATGTATATTTGTTTATCTGATTATCTGAGAAATAGTTGATTTTTTTTGTCATTTGGGGTTTTTTTTGATTTGTTTTGGCAGGAACAAATGTTTTTGATTGGTGTGATTTTGATGGTGCCTTGTTATGCAGTTGAATCAGTAAGTTCGTTTGGAATTTTTTTTTCTTTTTGTAATGGTTTGAATCAATGTGGGAGTAGCATATAGGCTATATCTTTCTATAAGGACAAGAAAAGTATGCTTTTTTGGCATTATTTTGAGATGATCACTAATAAAAAGTGATCTCATTAGCAGAGTAGGAGGGTTTTTTTATCCTTCCCTTTTGTGGTGAAGGTTCTGTGAGTTCTTCAGCTTCTCCACATTTTGATGTAACTAGTTTTGTAAAGCCCTTGGCGAGTAAGCATATGAGAAATGGAGAACACATGGTAGGTCATGATATCTGATTGGGAAAAAAAGAAGGAAAAAATGCTAAAAGGCAGGTCTGCTTTTGCTGGCTATTGAAGTGCAGAAACACAGTGACAAGCACATGTCTGGTCAGCACAGAACAAGTTGTGCTATCCCATGTTCCTTACTAGTGTGATGTACCTTTTATTATAGCTGCTAAGTGTAGTCTTATTGTTGTTCATTGAAGGGAAGAAGGCTTCATCTTTCAATCTACTGGTTTTGTGGTGTTTTTGGTTAAGTTTTAACTTTGATTTATGAAGGATTTCTAAGCGTGTTTTTTCTTTTTATGTACATCCTATATGTTCTATTGTGCCCTTCTAGTTCTCTTACACATTCAATAACACTTATATTTCTGAAGCTTAAAAGAGAAGGATATATCTTCTTATATTTTTACCCGTTCGACTGAATAAGCACATTAAAGCACCAAAACAGAAAAGAAAGTAAGGGAAAAGGATGAACAACCTTACTTCTCAAGATTATTGTTTCCTATATATCGGAAGAGTCAAAAGTTTACTAGGGATAGAGGAGAAAAGGAATACATATGGTGTAAAGATATCCATATTTATTGGTCATAAATAAAAGTCGATAACCTACAGACTGCCAAGAACTTATAAGTTGATCTAAAACGAGTTGTCTGGAGAACTGCTCGAGTTTAGCAAAAGCGGCTATGTGGGGTCATATTGATTGGTTGAAGGACCTAAAAGAGAACGTAGTTTGGGGTGGGGTGATAACTGTTTGTGCCAGATTCAAGAGATTAGTGCACCCTCAACATTGAAAACATTCGTTTGGAAAAACAAAAGAATATATTTGAGAATGCTTGTAGAAAGGAGAAAAGGACAACATTCTCGATTATATAAGTAGCTATGAGTTCTTTTACCTGTGCCTTTCATCTCTTTATACATAAGATAACAACATTCATTAGCAAAGATGTTTTGCTTTGGACTGTATTTGGTTAAATTGAATAAACGAGACATATATTTAATGTTAGAATGGGAATAAGATTTATAATGTAGTGTCTATAAATAGAGCTCATTGTAACAATGTGTGTATTCAAGGCTTTCATGAGAAATCTCTGTGAAGGGAAGGCTATCGCTGCACCTTCATTTCGGTGACTTTCAAATCTGACCTGCACCACCTCCACCCACGATAGTAGTTTATGAGAATTAACTCCACAACAAGGTCCTAAAGGTACCTGTGACCAAACCCTAAAAAATCAGTGATGCACCATCATACACCTGCTAGAGTTCTGACATACATGCGGTGCGTTTGTCACACGTGCCGGCGTGTGAGCTATTTTTAGTCATTTTTTTTCGAGATCCCCTCCCCCCGTCAGGTCATGCTGAAATTCCGACCTTACCTATATAATTTTTGTAGATTTTCGATCACTTCCATTTTTTCGGCAAGATCCAAACCTATTTCATACCATAAGGTGATCGGCACAATCAACACACTAGGCTATAGAGTATAGACACCATCAAGCCTAGTGTTTCGATTGGGGCAATCACTTAATGGTCTAACCAGTCTCCTCGAGCATGGTTTGAGATGTTCAACACAATAATTCAGATGACTCATAGTGAAGTTGATCACTTTGTGTTTTATCGTCATCCTGCTCCAATCTATGTATTTATTTGATGGTTTATGTTGATCACATCGTTATTATCAGCAGTGTTATCAAAGGTGAAAAACACAAATAAAGCGTGGGCTTTAATGAAAAAGGTGCAAAGAGAGAAAAAAATACAAATGTATATGTTTAGTCCAAGACTAATAATTATAAACATGAATAACAAATATATGACCAAAGAAATTGAATTTTTTTTTATGATAAACTGAAATATCAATTGTTTAGTGTCACTTCTTCATAAGAGGCTCATTGGCAAGGAAAAGTTTGTCTTAAAACCTTGATGATGACACTAAAGTGCACATAAAGCGAGGCGAAGCGCTCAACATGTTTTGAGCCTCACTTCAGTAGTTCAGGGCTTAAGCGCGCTTAAAACGTCCCTTTGATAACAATGATTATCGATAATGATCACGATAATATCACTAAATTAAAGCAACATCTCTTTCAACATTTTCAGATTGAAGACCTTGACAAACTTAAGTATTTTCTAAGTATTGAGATTGCTCAGTCCAAATTTGGTATTGTTATTTCATAATGCGAATATGTCTTAGACATTCTTGAGGAGACATGAATGATGAGATGTAGACTCATTGACACTCTATGGATTTGAATGCTAAACTTCTACCGAGAGAAGGAGAGTCATTTAGTGATCCTAGAAGACATAGGGAGCGGGTTGATAAGTTGAATTATCTCATAGTAACTAGACCTACCATTTCTTTTCCTATAAGTTTTGTAAGTTAGTTGATGGATTCTCCCTATCAAAGTCATTGGAATGCAATTATACACATTCTACGATATATAAAGTCAACTTTAGGTAAAGGAATTCTTTTCGAGGATCAAGGCCATGACATGATCGTTGGATATACAAACACTGACTAGGCAGGATCACCTTTTGATAGACGTTTTACATCCGGATATTTTGTTTTAATAGGAGGTAATTTGGTGTCCTGGAAGAGTAAGAAACAATGTGTGGGTACTTGATCTAGTGCAAAAGCAAAATACCGAGCAATGTATGTAGCAACTTGTGAGTTAGTTGCTCAGAGTACTAAAATTTGGTGGAATCAGTCATGTGGAACTTGCATGCAATAACCAAATGGCCATTCACATCGCATCAAATTCGGTGTTTCATGAGAGGACTTAGCACATTGAGATTGACTATCACTTTGTCTGAGAAAAGATACTCTCTGAAGATATTGTTACAAAATTTGTGAAGCCAAGTGATCAACTAGTAGATATTTTTACGAAGTCCCTCACTAATCCTCGTAATAATTACATCTATAACAAGCTCAGTATATATGACTTGTATGCACCGGCTTGAAGGGAAGTGTTAGAATAGGAATAAGAATAAGATTGTATATAGTATCTTACGTGGAAAATAATTGTAATGTAGTTCCTATAAATAGGACTTATTGTAACAATATAGATACACTATTTAATACTCTCTCTGTTTCAATTTGCTTGACCTATTTTGACTTGGCAGTTGGCACGAAATTTAAGAAAGTAAAGAAGACTTTTGAATCTTGTGGTTTTAAATTAAAGATATGCCAAATATACCAAAATATCCTTTAATCTTGCAGTTTGAAACATGTCATGTGGAAAGTTGAAATTAGAATGTTGCTAAAAAAAGGAAATAGTCATTCTTATTGAGACTAAAAAGGAAAGTAGGTCAAATAAATTGAAACAAAGGGAGTAATATTTTTCTCCATTATTTCTCACATTTTTAGAGCCGAGAGTTTATCGGAACAACCTCTCTACCCCGCAAAAGGTAGGGGTAAGGTTTACGTACATCTTACCCTCTCCAGACTCCACATGTGGGATTTCACTAGGTATTTTGTTGTTGTTGTTGTTGTATTTCTCACATTTATCATTGCATGCTTCTACAAATTCTCTAAAAAAGTTAGGGTTCTGACATTGACAGGGTTAATGTTAGTTGCCTAGAGGCATTTATTCTTATTGAAGATCAGCTCTCTGTATTTGGTCTATCTCAACTTGAAAGTTTATTCCCGTTCAAAAATATATTTTGTCAATTTTCTAATGCATCATTTCTTTCTCACAGTTTGTGTCATTGGTACATCCAGCAATTAGTGTTGACATTGGGATATTGCGAGATTGCTATGAATCCTTTGCTATGTACTGCTTTGGGAGGTATCTTATTGCTTGCTTAGGTATGGCTATGTTTCTTACCTTATACTTCATCTTGCAAATTTTAATTTAGGGGTCGTTCGGTTCGTATTCTAGTTATGTATTATAATGCATTTTTTTTAATGTTGTGAGTAATAATGTAGAAATTGTTAACTTGTGAATAACAATCGATGGATTTGTGCACTAAGGGTGTGACTTAGTGATCAATAAAGTGGGTTGGTGGAAGGTAATAAGTACTTTGTGGAATTAGTCAACGTACCCACAAGATGGTGGGACGCAACAGTTATAAGAGTAAAATAATTGAAGGATTTACTTGTAGAGAAAAGCAATATGTTTAATATTTATGCAATGATTATCCACTTTAAGGACATTTTTATAGTAGATACTCTTATTCACATATTACTGATACGTGCTTTCTTGTTCCACATTTTTTCCCAAAATAATACAAAGACTGCCTTATAAGTTACGTTGTAGCAGACAAGGGTCTGGTCCAGTGGTAAATGAAGTGGGTGAAAACCTTGGAGACCGCTGTTCAAATCCATGTAAAGAGAAAAGCACTACATGATTTCTTCCCATCTGCCTAAACCTTGGTGGCCAGAGTAATTCGATACTTGTGCTCAATGGCGGTTTACGATTTTAAAGTAATGTGTGCTCTTTAATATTTAGCGGATATAGGCATTCGACAAAAAAAACATAGATATATAAGTTAAAAGAACATCAAAATTTCAAAATTATCCCCTGTAAAAAAAAATGCAAAATTATTAAATTCTAAGCCAATATGTAATTTGAAAAGTGTTATGGGTTTCAGCGGTAAGATTTATGGTTGAATTCATTAAATTTAAATTTGGATCCAACTCCACTAATGCATGGTCACTACAACTACCAAGTGCATAACTATTTGAAACTGATCTTAAAATATCTAACAAGTAAACTCCAATAAATACTGTTCCCTTTTAAAAAGAGATCACTTTATTCACAATCATTCTCGATGTTTCAGTTTGAAAATGATGTATAATATCATTATTGCTTACACCAAATTTATTTTTTTACATATAAATTGTATATTTTGATTTATATACACAATTAACAAAATAAAAATGGAAAAAAGGAAGTAAAAAAGAAGAAAGCAAATAAAGGAAAGCAAGAAAAGAACGGCAAGAAGTGTGTATCGATCTTCCGCATTGTGAGACAATAAGGATTTGTCTCCCCGCCGTAGCAACCAATGCACCCTATGGCTCTTTTAGTTCCTGCGTGCTGGTTCTTTTTAATTTATCCAATTTAATCAATAGTTTATATAAATATATGAGTTCCGTTTCGGAAGTAATGGGTGCTCGAGCACTCATTAGGGTCTATATGGGTCTGTCCCTTCCTATGCTGATTCTAGGTGACATAGTTGAGATAGCGCAAGCTGACCTAGACACCCCCGTTATAAAAAAGAAAGTTATGTGTGTATACATACTATACTGCCAACCAAACATTGCATTAATTACGTGGAGATTCTTTTTACTTTTGCGGCCCACAAAATATTGCATTAATTATGCGGAGATTTATCTTTCTTATGCAACCAACTAGAATGTATTCTCTCCATTCCACTTTATGTGACATGCTTTGATTCAAGATGGAGTTTAATAAAGAAACGAAGAATTTTGAAACTTGTGGTCTTAAACATGCCATAACATTTTTGTGGTTATAAGACTTTTGAAACTTGTGGTCTCAAACATATCACAACACTTGTGTGGTTATATCCTTATTTAAAAGACATTTGTGTTGTGGTAATGGTTCTCATTAAGGGTAAAATAAAAAGTTCAAAGTTAAATTGTTTCCAAACATAGAAATGTGTTATTTCTTTTTGGAACAGACAAGTCAGGAAATAATGTTACATAAAATGAAACATAGTATTGTGTATGCAGAATTTTATGCAGGGATTATCTTTACTATAACAACAAACTTGCTGCTTAATTCAGGACAGTAACTTATATGCTTTACTGCATATTGAAGGAAAATATGTGGTTTACTTGTTTTAGCAAGTTGAGGACTTTTGATTGTGTAGATTGTTCTTCTGTTCTTCTTTGATAAGAGCTCTAAGAATCACTGGAGTCTAATTCCATCAATGAATCATTTTCTTTTTTTCTCTCTTACATATTAGCACATGTTTGACTCTTTGATATAAAGGGTTGGCATGCCTTCTTGGCTGCCTGAACTTTCTTAGTAGTCCCGATCATGAAAATGCCGATGGAAGATTGCCAAGATTAAAACTGTGTTGAAAGTTTTTATTTACAAGTCATGTACATTTTGGATTACTTGAAAAATGGTTTTTGATCATTAGTTACAAAATTATTGCTTTTTCCTTCTTTTTTTTTGTATTTTTTATTTTATTTTGTGACTTAGGTGGGGAGGAGGGGGCTATACTATTTATGGAGAGGGAAGGACGTGCAGCTTCAAAGATGCCACTACTAGAGCATGACTCTGAGAAGCGAGTTGTCAAACATCTTTTTCCTATGAATTATTTTTTAAAGCCATGGAAACTTGGTTAGTGGGTCTACCAAGTTATCAAATTTGGAATTGTTTAATATGTGAGCATGCTATTTGACTTAGATCTTCTATTCCTTTTGACATAAAAGCTGAGCTCATCTTTTTCCTTGTGACTAACATGATGCAAAATATTCTTTGTAGATGATCATAAAAGCATTTACTGCTATTTTAGCAGTGATTCTTGAAGCTTTTGGTGTCTATTGTGAAGGAGACTTTAAGTTGAATTTTATGGATAGTGACTGCACATGCCTCAAAAGTTGCAAGTTTATCTATTTACAGCACTCTCCTTTGTATATCATTTCTCTCTAAAGTAGGAAAATATCTTCCTTTATTAGCATGAAGTTTCATGGAATAAAAATTTCAGAGCATTCATATGGTAGATACTCCTACAAACTATTGTAATCTGGCAGAACTTTCAGTACTGTGCTCGACTTACTGGGCTGATCCATTTGTTATTAATATTCTCTTGCTTTAATTCTGCTTTTTTGTAGGTATCCCAATGTAGCTGTGGTTTTAAATTTCAGTCAATCATGGGCACTATATTGCTTAGTACAATTTTTTGCCATTACAAAGGATGAACTATCTCACATCAAGCCGCTGTACAAGTTTTTAACGTTCAAGTGAATTGTATTCTTAACTTGGTGGCAAGGTGTGGCCATAGCTCTTCTCTCTACCCTCGGTTTGTTTCGAAGTCCAATAGCTGGAGCTTTGCAATTTGAATCTAGCATTCAAGATTTCATCATATGCATCGAGGTAATTGTTCTGGAATTGGGCATGCATTTATTACTTGTAGTGTATTCTTACAAAAATATTTGCTTTATGATTTCTAATATTCTATTCGGGTGCAGTGTTATGCTTTTTAAAGTTTTATAAGTTGTCTAAGGATGCTTGATATTTTTTCAACAATTTGACTTTCACAGCTCTGTTTATTTATCCAGTACAGATGGGTGTTGCTTCTGTAGTTCATCTTTATGTCTTCCCAGCAAAGCCATACGAGCTGATGGGAGAGCGCTATACTGGGGCTGTTGCTGTTCTAGGGGATTATGTGTCTGCAGACTTGACAGTAGACCCCGAGGAAGTTAGAGACAGTGAGCGTCCGACCAAATTACGTACGTCTTCCTCAACCTGACGTTGACACTAAGGGTGGAATGACAATTAGAGAAAGTGTTAAGGACGTCTTTATTAGAGGTCGAGAATATGTAAGTGTCTTTCTCTTTGCTAAAAGGTTTGAGCTATCTTATATATTGTGCATCTCCATACAGCTGTATCAAAACCTTACAACTTTGTTTTACAAATGTTGAGACAACTGAAGTCTCATCTGGATGCTTATACTCCTAGTTGTCATGAGAGAGAGTTGACAATAAAAGAGATGACAAATACATAGTTGGGGAGTGAAATAGTCTTTCTGGGGAGAACATTCCAAGGAATTTGTCCTATTGTGTTTTCTGCACATTCTCTTTTCTGTTCTTTAATACCAGGTAATACACCGCTATATTGGTGAATCAACTGATGTCGTTCTTGCTATTACCCAGAAATATATTGAAAGTAAAGAGTTTGTTTGCCATTTTCAGAATAGCTCCTTAACTTTCTAAGATATCCTCACGTCCAAAATCAAGTTTCCTGCTTTGATTAATGACAAGTGCAGGAGCAGGGCCCTAATGATCGTACCTGTGATCGAACTCTTAAGTTCCTATTTATTTTCAGTATTCATGAACTCTGTCATGCACAGCGGTCAAAGATAGGAATATATGATCCAAAATAAGAACATGGGGCAAGGGGTGAATAAAAGGGATATTGAACCTACAGTGCTGTGTTCAGTTCCAACTATGTGAATTTATATCTCTTGCCAATGCTAATATTTTGGAATTGATCTGGATTCTGGTTAATTTTGCGGTGGTATTGGACAACTGAAATGTGGGGAGGCTGTTGAGTTTCCTAGTTTATCCGACAGTTTCCCCACTTCCATTATTTGTTCGTGGTATGAGATTGGAAGATGCGTTTTGCTTTGTGGTCTGAGTTATCTTGTTATGCTTTTCCTTGGCTTGTGCGAGAAGGTGCAGGATTCTATGCTTGACACAATGATAGACTGATAAAAAGGATACCGGTCTTAGGGATGTCCCAATGGACCATATCTCGTCACACAGTCACCATGGTTGGCCAATTTTAGGTTTATTTTTCTACCTTAAGTGAAAACAGAATCATCGATAGTGATTATTTGTTTTTTCCAGTGCATCTGAAAATGACCCAATTACTGTGATTTCTAAAGTGATTGCTATTACTTTCTCCTCAAGTAACTAGCTCACTGACTAGCTTTGTTGGTGATGTTGACAACCTGTTAGTTTAATTTATGAAGCTAAGAATAGTCTTGGAGCTCTCTTAGATAGAGGCGTGTGAACTATATTAATAGTAATAATCATTTTTGGCTGTTCCAATTTATTTGCCTATTTAAGAATCTTTAATTATCAATTTTCACTAAAAAGAGAAAGAAGGAATCTTTAAGTTATCAATTAGCCAAATGGAATAAGAGCAAAGACCTATTAGTGGAACAGCTGAATACACACAATACTAGCTTCTTTTTTATTAGTCTGAAAAGAGGAATGGAAAGTAGGAAGGAGAAAGTATCATTATATCTTACATTAAGAGAATACTGTATCAGATCCAAAAACTATGTGAACTGGCTAAAAACTATTCCTTTTGCAGAACCGTCCCTTTCAACCATGAACCTAATTTCTTCCCTCTACATTCAATAAAATTAAAAGTGAGCATCAAGAATGTATTTAGCAATATTATTCACAAGTAGAAGAATCAAAGAGTTAAGGGCAACGTCAATCAAATTAACAAGACTGAGATTCTTCAATACTTGTTCCACTGAGTGGGACACAACTAGCTTTAAAAGCAGTTTGATTTTCTTCAATGCAATAGAACATGATGAAGATACAAGATCATGAGCTCACACCCCTTGGGTTAGAACATTTTCGTAGTTCTGAATCTATTAATGGAATAAGCCTGAGAATCACAATAAATAATGGCTTAGCGCCTGTATATGATGATGTGACATGACATCGCTTGCTCTCTTTGTAAAAAGGAAAGAAATCCACATGGCAAAGAAGAAAAGCAAACTGAGGAGAATATGCTGATAGTATAGAATACAATTGCATACCAAAGCATCTATTTTAGTGCTCGTTTGGAATTTATCAAGCTGAATTCCGTTCAATAAACTTGAGGATCTAAACCCTTTGACAGTAGGTTTATAATTAGAATCTCCCTTATCATTATTTGCAGTGAAGTCAAATGTGAGGAGTTTGTTACATGAAGGGCATGGCATTTTCTCCACACTTTCAGCTAAGCCTATCAAACATGCCTTGCAAAACACGTGCCTGCAAGAAGTAACCTGCAACAATCAAAAAGAGATCTGTCTAATTTAGAAGTACTTGAAGGTGCTTGAAATTCTTGGACCTTGAATGGCTAACATAAAAATAATTTAATAAATGCAAAAAGGAGAGAGCTATCAAATTGACAATGAGCAATTGAAAGGTGCTTGAAGTTTCTGGATTTTTTTCTTTCCTTTTCTTCTCTCTTTTCATATTTCTTGGTTTGGGAGGAGAGAGTGGGTAGAGGTGCGCAAACTCACTACTGGATCTTCCACTGCATCATGACATAGGTCACATAATTTTTTAACATCTCCAGCCTCTTTATTGCCACTAGCCAATTCTTTTCTAGAGTACATCACAAGGTAACGATGATCAGTTGCCTGCCGATTGAAGTAAGACATTAGATTGGTCAGACATTTTCTGCAATCAAATTTGGCTGATGACCCATAGTAAGACAAATATATTTATGAGAGGCAAGTGCAGACGAAGCAAAAGAAAGGCCAGTGTTTGTATTTTCGCTCATATAATAGAAGAAGAAGAAAACTAGAAGCAGACACTTCAAAATTAAGTTCACAGAGAAAAGGTTAGTACAAAACAGTAGCTTTGACATGAGAAAATAGTTTAAGCAAACAACTATGTTTAATAACCTTTAGCAGTCGTCTGGAAATCTGGAATGCACATCAAATAAGTCTTCCATAATCTAATTTTTACACCAATTTTACATATTTGAGCAGTGAAAAAATGATACCTGTGGTCCCATAATATCCTTGACCAAATTTTTGACAAACAACTTTTTTTGATAAACCCCTTAACAGATTGAATTAACTGTCCATTATTATCTTCCAACTACACATCTAACCCCCCAGTCGGAAAAACAATGTAATATCATAGTGATAAGCTTATACCGAGAAATGTTTATACAAAAATTACAGCAGAAAAGCGACATGAAACAGAAGCTACAAGAAGAAGTTCCAGAATATTCTTATCTATGCACATAAGAAATGTATTGTCAATTAAAAAGGACTATGGGAAAGAGCAGAAAATGAATTTTTGCAAGAAAATAAAATTGGATAGAGATTGTGTGACCAAATCATGAGGGTCATGAGTAGGAATGTTGTAAGAAAAAGAATGAGGAGTAGGAATGTTGGTACCTGCCGTAGGTGTGTGATCATAGCAAAAATGTGACCATAGTTATTCATCAGAGTTCTAGCCTGGACTAGTCTGCACCAAAATACAAAATGCAGACATAGTTAGAAATAAAAATATTCTTGCTCCCTTACTTTTTGGCAGGCAATGACTCAAATGATTAAGAATTTTATGGGAAGAAAAAGATGTATAAGATCTTAAGTTAAAAACCAAGATACTAACCCAATATGTTTAATAACTACTTAAGGACAAGCAATTATAGGAAACAGATTTAATGAAAGTAATTCATGCATAAACAAGAAACGGGATATGCAGCTAAAAAAAAGAAAAACAATGAGCCAGCAAATTGGTGCAGATGGAGCCAAGAAAGTGGACTTGCAAGGAAGAAGAGCTCGAGTTTGAAAAATACCTATCGAACTGTTCCCGACTTCTATTGTGCAATGACTTGTAGTAGTTAAATTCACTCACATCCAAAGAATTGTTTCTCATAATAACCTGAACCCAAAAATAGAAGATTTTTATCAAAATTGAAGCACATGACACTACTGCAAGACAGAACTTACAGTCTTTGTGGGAAGTGAAAGATCAGCAACTCTTTCCTTTTTGGTACGTCTTAACAATAGGCTTTTTAGAATTTTGTGCTTCAACAAAACCATAGCATCTCCACCGTCATTCTCGAGTGGAGATTTGTGGCCTAGCTCAAGTGGCAAAAGGTGGAGGATTTGTGGCTTAGGTCGCAGGTTCAAGCCCCACACCATGCAAAGCGAAGCCCGGTATTTAAGTGGAGAAGGGTAGAGGGGCGGGCCCATTATCCACCGAGTTTAGAAGACTGTGATTGGTCCAAAGGGCGGGTCACAGACAAATTTCTCGGTTATAAAAAAAAACAAAAACCATAGCATCTCCACCGTCATTCTCGTGTCCCATAGTCATTAATATGCTAGAAAAAGAAGATGTGTCAACTTTATTATGTCAACAATCAGATGAAGCCTCAAAAGTATGTATATTATTAATTATTAACTTACTTTCCTCCACCAGAGGAAGTGGTGTGCACGTTGGTCAGGGAAATGTGGGCACGCATCAAAAAAGCTGTAGAATTTATCAAAGGACGGTCCTCACAAGATATTTCAGAAACAACAATATAAAGCAAAATAATTTTGAGCCGTTGCTTATTTCACCCTCAGGGGTAGCCGACTAGTCGGGTAGGACCAAGGATTTAAAAAGGAACCTTTGTGTCTACCTAAAATCAAGTCCCCTGTACTCACAATTTTTGCAAAAGTAATAAGCATAACAGATAGCTCGTAAGAAACATACCTGTATAGAAGTAAATAATTTAATTAATCTCAAAACAATACGAAGTAAGCAAAATGTAGTTAAGTAGCAGAAGTTGACTTACAAATGAGTATAATTCTCCAATACGGTTTTGCAGGGGTGTACCAGTTAAGGCCCACTTATAAGAAGATTCTAAAGCAAGAACCGCCTTGGTGGTTTTGCTGTCTATTGTTTTGATATAATGAGCCTATATATGCCACAGAAGTTCAATCAGGTAAGAACATTTCAGATAAAAAATCTTGTGTCACATGAATTTAGGAGTTCTACTCTCAGACTACAAAACACATGCAGGATTGTTCCAGGGCAACAAAGAGAACAAGAGAACAGAATGTCCATGTCCACCATGTGAAATATAAAAGGGTGTTCAAACTAGAATTGAAGATGAAATTCCATGTTCTTACATTATGTTGTGTCTTAATAGCTGAAACATTATTAAGATTATTCAGCAGTTAACCTATAGGTTTCTCCTAACCACCATAAGATTCTTCACATTCTAATGACCAACATAGCTGTTAGCACATTATTCAGTAGTTAACATGATCGACTTGAAAAAAATTGCATAAACAGTAAATGATCACCATGTATCTGGAAATGCCAAGTTAAGAAAACAAAAACTTAATGCATGAATCTATGAATGTATGACTTGCCTCATCCAAAATGATGCGCTCCCACTTCACTGAATGCAGAACTGACTTCCTTGTGGAAACATCTTCACCAACCCAGGCTGAATTTTCAATAGAACCATCGTCACTCCATTTTGAGTTCTTGATATTCTGTTTTGACTTCTTTGGCCAATAGTCAGCTTGGATAGCGGAGTACGTAGTAATGACAAAATCATATTTCTCTAGTTTGTATATACATTTCTCCCTGTTGGTGTCATGATACACAAGAGTTTTGTTGCTTCCTTTAGTGGTGCAACGTTCAATCTCGCGAAACCATTGCGTTGCTCCAATCACAGGACATACAACAAGAGTTCCTTTTACTGTTGGGAGTTCCTGGGAAGTACCGGGTGAAGACGGCAATATACTGGAACCACTAGTGGCTTTCTTTAATTCACGTTGAGCAAGCACAAGTGCTATGGCTTCAACCGTCTTCCCCATTCCCATTTCATCAGCAAGAATACCCCCTTTGAATATAGTTTCTTGCTTTAATGACCAAGCCAACCACTCCTTTTGGTACCTCAATAGTGGCAAGATCAAATCTGATGGTTCCTCGGCAGTTTCAGCAAATGAGACATTCTGAATATCCAAGTCTAAATCATTTGAATAATTCTCCAGAAGGAATTCATCCATTTCTTGTTCCAGTATCTCCCATGTCAAAACTGATCTTCTTATCTTTTGCATCCTCTAACGTTCATATTTCCTCATTTATATCCTTCTCACCATGCCATAGAATCTATGATATGCATCCGTATCTTCATCCATTTGATCTTCAATAACACGAACAACTATCAATTTAGTTAGAAAATTACGCGAACTATTCAAAGCATTTATAGGTGTTAGCATTTCAAGATGGATCTCCCCTATGGAATTTGACATCAATAAATTAAAAATAGGAGAAAATTAAAGATAACAGCTCATCGCTAGGGCACAACATTCGCATGGTTTTTAATTTACATGTCATTCATTATTTTCTATTTTGGGTCATTTCAAAATCATTCAGTTTCAACCAAGCTTTCAAGATTCAAGAGCTTCTGAAGAAAAACAAACAAGAAGACAAAGAAGAAGAACCTGGAATTGGCGGATTCATTTTACCGGAAAGCAGAGAGAAATTAGAGCTTGCTTTTTTTTTATGCTTAGAAACTGATATCCATCAATGGACTGGTGGTCTTCTTATATAGACTTGTGCTTTCCTCTCCTCATGAGCTAGCTTTTGGGGTTGAGTTAGGCCCATGCGTCATATATTTACATGGTATCAAAGCCCGGTCCATGTGGACCGGGAGCCCAAATGGGGATGGACCTTGCTTTGATACCATGTAAAGATATGGTACTCATTATTTTCTATTTTGGGTCATTTCAAAATCATTCAGTTTCAACCAAGCTTTCAAGATTCAAGAGCTTCTGAAGAAAAACAAACAAGAAGACAAAGAAGAAGAACCTAGAATTGGCGGATTCATTTTACCGGAAAGCAGAGAGAAATTAGAGCTTGCTTTTTTTTTATGCTTAGAAACTGATATCCATCAATGGACTGGTGGTCTTCTTATATAGACTTGTGATTTCCTCTCCTCATGAGCTAGCTTTTGGGGTTGAGTTAGGCCCATGCGTCATATATTTACATGGTATCAAAGCCCGATCCATGTGGATCGGGAGCCCAAATGGGGATGGACCTTGCTTTGATACCATGTAAAGATATGGTACTTGGGCCTAACTCAACCCCAAAAGCTAGCTCGTGAGGAGAGGAAAACCCAAGTCTATATAAGAAGACCACAAGTACATTGATGGATATCAGTTTCTAAGCATAAAAAAAACAACAAGCCCTAATTTCTCTCTGCTTTTTGGGAAAATGAATCTGCCAATTCCAGGTTCTTCTTCTTTGTCTTCTTGTTTGTTTTTCTTCAGAAAATTTTGAAAGCTTGGTTGAAATGAATGATTTTGAAATGACCCAAAATATAAAATAATGAATGACATGTAAATTAAAATACCATGCGAATGTTGTGCCCTAGCGATGAGTTGTTATCTTTAATTTTCTCCTATTTTAAATTTATTGATGTCAAATTCCATAGGAGAGATCCATCTTGAAATGCTAACACCTATAAATGCTTTGAATAGTTCGTGTAATTTTCTAACTAAATTGATAGTTGTTCGTGTTACTGAAGATCAAATGGATGAAGATACGGATGCATATCATAGATTCTATGGCATGGTGACACTACAAGAAAAGTGTGAATTACATGGGGATTTTCCTGAGGATTAGCATGAAAATAAGTTTCCTACAGATTTTCTTACTAATCCCCATGTAATTCACACTTTTCTTGTAGTGTGAGAAGGATAAAAATGAGGAAATATGAACGTGAGAGGATGCAAAGATAAGAAGATCAGTTTTGACATGGGAGATACTGGAACAAGAAATGGATGAATTCCTTCTGGAGAATCATTCAGATGATTTAGACTTGGATATTCAGAACGTCTCGTTTGTTGAAACTGCCGAGGCACCATCAGATTTGATCTTGCCACTATTGAGGTACCAAAAGGAGTGGTTGGCTTGGTCATTAAAGTAAGAAACTATATTCAAAGGGGGTATTCTTGCTGATGAGATGGGAATGGGGAAGACGGTTGAAGCCATAGCACTTGTGCTTGCTCAACGCGAATTAAAGAAAGCAACTAGTGGTTCCAGTATATTGCCGTCTTCACCCGGTACTTCCCAGGAACTCCCAACAGTAAAAGGAACTCTTGTTGTATGTCCTGTGATTGGAGCAACGCAATGGTTTCGCGAGATTGAACGTTGCACCACTAAAGGAAGCAACAAAACTCTTGTGTATCATGGCACCAACAGGGAGAAATGTATGTACAAACCGGAGGAATATGATTTTGTCATTACTACGTACTCCACTGTCCAGGCTGACTATTGGCCAAAGAAGTCAAAACAGAATAGCAAGAACTCAAAATGGAGTGACGATGGTTCTATTGAAAATTCAGCCTGGGTTGGTGAAGATGTATCCAGGAGGACGTCAATTTTGAATTCAGTGAAGTGGGATCATATCATTTTGGATGAGGCAAGTCATAGATTCATGCATTAAGTTTTTGTTTTCGTAACTTGGCATTTCCAGGTACATGGTGTTCATTTGCTGTTATACAATTTTTTTCAAGTCGATCATGTTAACTCGCTGAATAATGTGCTAACAGCTATGCTGTTTATCAGAATGTGAAGAATCTTGTGGTGGTTAGGAAGAAACCTATACACTTAACTTCTGTTCTCTCTGTTGCCCTTGAATGATGCTGCATGTGGTTTGTAATTTGTGCCTGGTCTAGATGCTGAGCGTAGAACTCTTAAATTTCATATGACATTTTATCTGCAATGTTCTTAACTGATTGAACTTCTATGGCGTAGGCTCATTGTATCAAATCTGTACGCAGCAACTCCACAAAAACGGTTCTTGCTTTAGAATCTTTTTGTAAGTGGGCCTTAACTGGTACACCCCTGCAAAACCACTTTGGAGAATTGTACTCAGTTGTAAGTTAAATTCTGCTAGTTAAACTACATTTTCTTTACTTCTTTAATCGTGAGTTTAATTAAATTCTTTACTTCTATACAGGTTCGTTTCTTACAAGTTACCCCTTATGCTTGTTACTTTTGCGAAAGTTGTATTGTAATTGCACTGGACTTGATTTTAGGTAGATACAAAGATTCTTTTTTAAATCCCTGTTCCTACCCCTGAGTGTGAAATTCACAATGGCTCAAAGTCTATTTTACTTTATATTCTAATCATTTTGCTTGTCAATCGGTGTTACTTTTGAAACATCTTGTGTTGTCTGTCCTTTGATAAATTCTACAGCTTCTCCGATGCATGCCCACAGTGCTCCCACCAACCTGCAAGCCACTTCCTCTGGTGGAAGAAAGTAAGTTAATAGTTAATAATTTACATACTTCTAAACTTCATCTTATTGCTGACATAGTTAAGTTGAAATATCTTTTTTTTCTCTAGTATATTGATGAACCTTCATGGTCATACGATGATGAAGGTAGAGATGCGATGGTGTGGTTGAAGCACAGAATTCTGAAAAGCCTATTACTAAGACGTACCAAAAAAGAGAGAGCTGTTGATCTTGCACTTCCCACAAAGACTGTAAGTTCTGCTTGCACTAGTGTCGTGTGCTTCAATTCGATTAGAATCTTCTTACTGGTTACTTTTTTGGGTTCATTCAGGTTACAGTGAGAAAAGATTCTTTGGATGATAGAGAATACGACTACTACAAGACACTGTGCCGTAGAAGCCAAGCACAGCTCGATATGTATGCTATCTCTCTGGTATTTCAGTTTTGCTATTATTTGAACATGCAGTGAATTCAAGAACACTAATTAAGCATGAAGAAGAAAAGATGAGAGTATTGAGAGAGAAATTCTTGAATTCTTATTGATGTTCTGATTGTACAAGAGATATACTTTCTTATACATTGAATTAATGAAAGATTAGCTTAATAGTACTAATTAACTATCTCCTAACTGTTATCCTAACAGACTTAACTAAGTGCTCTATTAGTTAGGTAATTTAAGTGGACATTGGTAATTGAGACAAGATGTGGAGAATAATATTTATATTCCTCAAAGAGTACAATGATATAAATACATGTAAAGAGCAATCTAACTATGGCAACTAGATATTCAGAGCAATCTAACTATGGTAACTAGATATTCAGATCCTAGAAAATCATCTATATTATCTATATTTATTATACAGCTATGATTCTGTAACACTCCCCCTCAAGCTGGAGCATAGATATTCGTCATGCCCAACTTGTTACAAAGATAATCAACTTGAGTCCCGTTCAACGCTTTTGTGAACAAATTAGCTAGTTGCTCTCCTGTCTTAACATAGCCAGTGGAAATCACATTTTCTTGAATTTTCTCACGAATAAAATGTCAGTCGACCTCAATATGTTTAGTTCTTTCATGGTACACCGGATTTGAGGCAATATGAAGAGCAACTTGATTATCAAACCAAAGCTTTGCTGGTGTATGATGCTTTAAGCCTTTAACCCAATTTCAATTAAAAGGTGATGTATCCACATAATCTCACACGTAGACTGTGACATAGCTCTATACTCGGATTCTGCACTAGATCGAGATACAACAGTTTGCTTCTTACTTCTCCATGATACTAGGTTTCCTCCAACAAAGAAACAATAACCTGTAGTGGACCTTCTATCAATTTTGGATCCAGCCCAGTCAGTATCTGCAAAACACTCAACATGAGTATGGCCGTGTTTGCTATACAATACGCCATGTCCAGGAGCTCCTTTCAGGTAACATAAAATATGTTCCAAAGCTTCCCAATGTTTAATCGTAGGTGCAGACATAAATTGGCTAACAACACTTACTGCAAAAGCAATGTCTAGACGAGTCACAGTAAGGTAGTTAAGCTTCCCAACCAACCATCTATATCTCTTTGGATCGGTTAGAGGATCGTCATCATCTTTCATAAGATGCACATTTGGAACCATTGGAGTACCGCAAGGTTTGGCTGCCAACTTTCCAGTGTCTGCAAGCAAGTCAAGAATATACTTTTTCTCTGAGACAGAAAAATTCCCTTCTTGCTTCTATTTACTTCTACTCCCAAAAAGTATTTTAACTGGCCTAAGTCCTTCGTATGAAACCTAGTAGGTAGGAAAGACTTGAGGGAAGAGATCCCCGCATAATCATTTCCTGTGATGACAATGTCATCAACATATACAATAAGGAGGATAGTTCCAGCTAAAGATTGTCGGTAGAAGACCGAGTGATCACATCTGCTCATTTTCAACCCAAAATCTTGAACTACCTCACTGAATTTGCCAAACCAAGCCCTAGGACTTTGCTTCAAGCCATACAAAGACTTCTTCAAATGAAATTTTTTCCCATACTCCCCCTAAGCAACAAAACCAGGCGGTTGCTCCATATACAGTTCCTCTCGAAGATCACCATGAAGGAATGCATTCTTGATATCCAACTGATGCAGAGGCCAATTCTCAGAAGCAGCTAGATAAATGAATAAACGGACAGAAGTGAGTTTGGCAACTGGAGAGAATGTGTTCGAATAATCTACCTCATATGTTTGAGCATAGCCTTTAGCCACAAGTCTGGCCTTAAGTCTTGCTACAGAACCATCTGGATTCACTTTAACTGTAAAGACCCACTTACATCCCACTGGTTTCTTTCCTTTGGGTAAGTCCACCAAATCCCATGCATGATTTTCCTCTAAGGCATGTATTTCATCAAGCATTGCGTCGGACCATCCAGGATGATTTAAAGCCTCCTTCACTGTTTTGGATACAGAGATAAAGTCTATAGAGGCAATCAAAGATCTAGATCCGGAGGATAAGTGACAATATGAAACAAAATTAGCAATGGAATATGTGGATTTGCAAGTACGTGTACCTTTGCGAAGAGCAATAGGCAGGTCAAGATTTTCTGGAGGATCAGGCGGCAGAACTTGTGCATGACAAGTATCATCATTCTCTCTCCTCCTTGAGTAGACTTGAACAACTGGTGGTCTTGTTACCATAGATGGAGCAAGTACTAAAGGTAGAATAGTCCGGTCATGATCAACAGAAGAACTGGAAGATGAAGGAACAACACCTGATTGTTCTGTCACAACACGAGTGACTTGATATACTAACCACTTATCTTCCTCGTCCTGACTTGTAGAATTGGGAGGTGCATAAAAGAATGGTGTAGTCTCTAAAAATACCACATCATTTGACGTAAGATATCTGCCAGTTTCAGTACAATAACACCGATACCCTTTTTAAGACGAAAATATCCTAGAAAAACACACTTCAAAGCCTTGGGATCTAACTTAGTAACATATGGCCGAACATCTCGAACATAACATGTGCTTCCAAATACCTTAGGTTCCATCGGAAATAATGGCTTATTTGGAAAAAGAACATTGTAAGGTGTATTACCGAAAAGCACAGTTGATGGCATGCGATTAATCAGAAAACATGCCGTAGAGACCACAAAACTGTTTAGGGACCTTCATTTGAAACAACAGTGCCCGAGCTGTCTCAAGCAGATGCCTATTCTTCCTCTCAGCAACTCCATTTTGAGAGGGTGTATCAACACATGAAGACTGGTGGAGAATACCTTGTTGTCTCATATACGATCCAAACAATTCTGACATGTATTCTTTGGCGTTATCACTCCTTAGAATACGTACCGAAACATTGAATTGAGTTTTCACTTCAGCATAGAAGGCACAAAAGTGAGTAAATACTTCAGAGCGACTCTTCATAAAATAAATCCTAGTCATTCGAGAGAAATCATCCACAAAAGTGACAAAATACATGTGCCCTGTTTTAGAAACCACAGGACATGGTCCTCAAATATCAGAATGAACCAACTCAAATGCCGACTCAACTGGTTTATTAATCCTTGGAAGTAACGAGATGCGATGATGTTTTGCAAATCGGCATGACTCACACTCCAATGAAGAAATATTTTGAAACTGAGGACATAGCTTCTTCAACAGAGACAGAGAAGGATGACCCAATCTACAATGTACTTCAAATGGAGACATGATAGTAGAGCAGGCAACCAATCGAGGCTCCCATTCATCAAGAATGTAGAGATCATCAGAAATATGCCCTTTACCAATAACCTGATTCGTCTTATGATCCCGAATCAAACAATGATCGGGAAAAAATGAGATATAACAATTAAGGTCCCTGGTAAGTTTACTGATTGAAATCAAATTGAAGGCCAATTTTGGTAGACTTAATACAGATGACAGTGTAATGGAGGAGGTTGGTTTAACAGTCCCAAATCCAACATTGTTACAAGTTGATCCATCAACTACAGTAATCGGAGAGGGTGCTTTATGTGATTGAAGGCTAGAAAAAATATTAGGATTACCCATCATATGATTTGTCGCACCTGAATCGATCACCCATTTATTTAGAGAGGTGAGAAGACATATTTTATCGGCCTCAACAAAGGTATTAACTGAAGTGGATTCATTTTGCTGAACAGAAGCAACAACTGGAGATCTTTGACTTTTGTAATCAATCATTTTCCCCAAAATAATAGATCTGAAAACTTGACTAGAGCAAAATACTGAAGCAATCCAACAAAACTTTCCAGAATTTGAAGGAGAAAAAGGGAGCAGGGACCACATATACAACAACCCAAACCAATAAAGTTTCACAACATTCAGCTGTCCCGCCGTGGCTGCCAAATATTACAAATCTCCCAAACAAAAGTATTTATTTTACGATCCACCAGATTTGAACCAAACAAACTAAATGTGTCAGAATATTCTACTCCCACAACCAAATTATTATAACTTCTCAAATAAAACAAACCAGATCTCCAGCGACAAAGAACACCTATAAATAGGGAATAATAGATCGAGAAAGATAAAACCTGGATGATGTCAAATCTATCCAAAATCTGAATATTTTGAACAACGTACACCAATTTCTGATTGAAAATGTTGAGGCGACGAGCAGGTTGTGATCAATCCTACCGAGGCGACGGAGCGTGAGAGCGGAGAGGTGGAGGTAGCAGCGTGTGACTCACTCGCTGCCACCCTAATATTGGGTGACCCAAATTGTTGAGTCCTTTTCTTCAACAACCAAAAAAGCTGCGTAATTTCGGAGCATAAGAACTGAGCCCTAGTGGCTTTGATACCATGTAATTGAGACAATATATGGAGAATAATATTTATATTCCTCAAGGAGTACAATGATATAAATACATGTAAACAGCAATCTGACTATGGCAACTAGATAACCCTAGAAAATCATCTATATTATCTATATTTATTTAAACAGCTATGATTCTGTAACAGTCCTTAAATAACCCTGTAACAATTTTCAAATTCGAGTTATTCTTCCTTCAAGTCCACTTTGCTTGTCTACTGCTGCGCCAACTTTCTGGCCCATTGTTTCTCTTTTTTTGGCTGTGTATCATGTTTCCTACAGTTTTTTGTTCTCAAGTGGTTCTGGAACCCTTTGGATTAGTTTCTTAGTTTTTAACTTAAGATCTTATACATCTTTTTCTTCCCATAAAATTCTTAATCATTTGTGCCATTATCTTGCCAAAAAGTAAGAAGGGAGCAAGGATATTTTTATTTCTAACTGTATCTGCATTTTGTTTTCTGGTGCAGATTTGTCCAGGATGGAACTGTGATTAATAAGCATGGTCACATATTTGCTATGATCACACGCCTACGGCAGGTACCAAGAAAATGCTCTATATGTGTGAAACCTTGAACATTCTTGATTGTAATGGATTCTTGCATTCATCTTTTTGTTTTTGTTTTCAAATTGACTCCCTTTGTTGCTTAAATTTGGTGTTTCCAGTGCAAAGCTTTCTAAATCAATTTATTCATTTTTTACTGGATCCAATGCAGTTTAGTGCAAATAGTATAAGCATGTGTTTATCCTTTTGTCATGCAGGGTCATTTTATAGGTGAAATTAGTCATCCAGAATCACTCTTTTTCTTTTAACTTCTTCTCGTTTTCCTTCCTTTCGACTTTGGTTCTCTTGACCTGTCCCTACTGATGACCCTCATGATTTGGTTTCACAATCTCTATCCAATTTTCTTTTCTTGCAAAACTCATTTTCTGCTCTTTCGATTAGTCCTGATTAATTAACAATACATTTCTTATATGTGCATCGATATGAATGTTCTGCAACTTCTTTTTGTATCTTCTGTTTCATATCACTTTTCTGATGTAGTTTTTGTATAAAAAATTTTTTTGTATAATTTTCTTTTCTCAATTCTCCTTATTAGATGTTTGCATAAATTATTTTCTCATCTAAAAGCTAATCATTTTCTTTCTGTGAACTTAATTTTGAAGTGACTGCTTCCAGTTTTCTTGTCCTTCTATTATATGAGCGAAAATACAGAAACTGACCTTTCTTTTGCTTCGCCTGAACTTGCCTCTTATACATATATTTGTCTTACTATGGGCCATCAGCCAAATTTGATTACAGAAAATGTCTGACCAATATAATGTCTTTCTTTAATTGGCAGGCAGCTGATCATCCTTACCTTGTGACGTACTCTAGAAAAGAATTGGCTAGTGGCAATAAAGAGGCTAGAGATGTTGAACAATCATGTGACTTGTGTCATGATGCAGTGCAAGATCTAGTAGTGAGTTTGCGCACCTCTACCCACTCCCTTCCCCATACCAAGAAATAGGAAAAGAGAGAGAAGAAAGGAATACCAAACATGTTACTCAGCTGAAGTTCAATTTTTGATAGCTCTCTCCTTTTCTGCATTTATTAAATTATTTTTATGCTGGTCGTTCAAGGTCCAAGAGCATCAAGCACCTTTCAATTGCTCATTACCAGCCTGACTATTGTATGTACACTCTTTAATGCCATTTACTGTCTTTGGAGCTCGAAAAATTGTTGAAGTTCTCATGAAGTGGATGAGCATTTGGGATACTCTCTTTCTAGGGGCATAGACATAGAGATTTTATCGAAAGTACTTCTAGTATAAAGTCCTTATACATTAGACAGAGTCTTCTTTGAACTGTGCATCTCTTTTTTATTTTTGCAGGTTACTTGTTGTAGGCACGTGTTTTGCAGGGCGTGTATGATATATTTAGCTGAAGGTGTAATGGAAGCGCCATGTCCTTCATGTACCAAACCCCTCACATTTAACTTCACTGGAAATAAAGATAAGGGAGATTCTAGTTCTAAACCTACTGTCAAAGGTTTTAGGTCCTCAAGTATATTGAACAAAATTCAGCTTGATAAATTCAAGACAAGCACTAAAATAGAAGCTTTGGTATGAAGTTGCATTCATCATATTCTCCTCAGCTTGCTTTTCTTCTTTTTCTTATGGATTTCTTTCCTTTTCACAAGGAAAGCAAGGGGTGTGAGCTCATGATCTTGTATTTTCTCTCTGTGAACCGCTCTAAATTCTTCAGAAATAACTCATTTTTTACTTTTATTGAATGTAGAAGGAAGAAATTAGCGACATGTTTGAAAGGGACGGTTCTGCAAAAGGAATAGTTTTTAGCCAGTTCACATCGTTTTTGGATCTGATAGAGTATTCTCTTAATGTAAGACATAATGGTACTTTCTCCTTCCTACTTTCTCTTCTTTCCAGACTAACAAAAAAGAAGCTTGTGTTGTGTGTATTTAGCTGTGTGGCATCAATTGTGTTCAATTAGTTGGATCCATGTCTATTGCCGCAAGAGATGCTGCACTTAAAAGATTCACTGAGGATGCAAATTGCAAGATATTGCTTATGAGCTTGAAGGCTGGAGGTGTTGCCCTCAATCTTACAGTTGCATCACATGTAAGGATCTATTTTTTTTCTCTGTGAATCGCTCCAAATTCTTAAGGCTTGTGCTTATCTAGTGTTGCATTCTTCCACTCTTCAGGTTCATTTTATTTGGTTCATTTGATATACTAGTATTTATCTGTTGAATAAGCACATGTTAGGTGGCTCATCTCTTGATCTCTGCTAGGTTTTCATAATGGATCCTTGGTGGAATCCTGCGGTGGAGCAGCAAGCTCAAGATAGAATCCACCGAATAGGGCAATATAAACCAGTCAAGTGTGTGTTTTATTTCTTCTGCTTTGAATGCCATTGAATGGAGCTTATTGTTGTTTTCAAATTTGCAGGATTGTGAGATTTGTGATTGAGAATACAATTGAAGAGAGAATCTTAGAGTTACAAGAGAAGAAGAAATTACTTTTTGAAGGGCAAGTGTTTTTTTCTAGTAGTCTACATAGTTGCATGTGTTCTGACAAAAATTAAGTATTTTGATGATTCTCCCTTGCAAGTTATTGCCAATCTTTTGTTAGATTCCTTCTTTGCTCCATTCTGCTGCTCATTCTTTAGAACACCATTTTTTCCTTAACTGTTTGTTTTTCCTCTGATTGCAGGACAATTGGTGGTTCTTCAGAGGCCTTAGGAAAGCTAACAAATGAGGACTTGATGTCCCTGTTGTATCATCACTTTTGATATGTTCTATTTCTTCGGTTTGGCAAACTAATTGACAATTGCATTGTTCAGCTTCTAGCAAAATTCTGTACAAAGTGTTCTGGCATTTGCTTTTAGGCTGTATGGAGTTTGATCTGCCAAAGAGTGTTTCGGTTGCTTCTACACCTTCATCAGTCATTAGCTTCATCAATTGTTGTTATTGTTTGTGGTAAGATTGAAAAG
>JAJOOS010005325.1:0-57048 GCA_029582725.1 Solanum chiquidenum | reverse complement strand
CCCCCCCCCCCCCCCCCCCCCCCCCCCCCCCCCCCCCCCCCCCCCCCCCCCCCCCCCCCCCCCCCCCCCCCATGACTGAAGAAGGTGAGGTGAGGGGAAGAAGATGACTTTTTAAGAAAATTTATTATTTTATATTTTTTAAATTTAAATATGTTATTCACATGCATGTGGTTACACTCTCTCGCCAACTCATCAATCTTAATGCCACATAAGCATGGTCAATTGTCAGAAGTGTTTGATATATTGTATTTTAATGAGTTTAAGGGTTCAGTTGATAAATGGTTAAGTAAATTGGTTCATAATACAAATTCATACAAGTATATGGGTCCATCAGATTATTTCGCCTATTTCTAGAACTAAAATTGTTCAACTCTTTTAAATTATTTAAACATTCTAGATTCTCCATTGTCTCGGAGATTAATTTGGTGATGACTTTTTTAACTATGTCTCGGCATCAACTTGATTTATTCTTTATCGACACTCTGAGTGATTCCCAAAACTTTGAAATCATCCTGGTATTTAGGCACTTTGTGAATATTTTCTTTCATCGACTTTTTCTAATCACTACTCTTTGTAACGGCGAGGGTATGAATAACTTTGTTTTAACGGTAGGGGTATAATCAACTAATAAATTAAAATTAAGAGGTATTTTTTACCCTTTTTTCTAAATTAAATTTGTTGAAAGTATACGTATCTTGATAGACACATACACCTAATACATGAACAATCCACAAGAAAGTTATTATGGATTAATTAAACAATACTAGAGTTATTACTACACGAATAAAATGATTCAATTAAGAGAAAGTGTGACTATCTAATGTGACGTAGGGTAGGTAAAGATTAAAATAATAGATTTTGATGGACTTGGTCTTAGGGTTTTAATAGTTGGGCTAAAATTTAAGTGTTGGTCTTGAGAAAATGATAAAGTTAAGATTCAAGTTAATTAAAAATTAACAAAATATTTATATTTTATTTATGAATAATATATAAATAATTATAATATTTATATATATAATTTCTCGGTTCGGTTTGGTTGTTTTTGTGGATTTTCTTTTTAGTAAAACCAAATCAAATAGGTATCGGTTTTCAAAATTTAAAACCAAACCACGCCAACTATTGATTTTTTTAATTGATTTGGTTCGAATTGCGGTTCGATTTGATTTTTTAACCATAACCATGAACAATCCTAGTTTTGGATATTAAGTTGGTGATGACTTTTTAACATAATACATCAAGGGAAAACTTGTAGAAAAATCATAATAATACTTGAAATTTTGAGGCTTGTCTAAGACATTGTTCTTAAAGATATTTAGCAAATGTATAATACATAAATGAGTTATTTAATAGTTGGCTTCATTTCACACTATGCCCTTCAACTTGGTGTATGCACAAGTAGACACTTAAACTTGTATAAAGTTAAACAAGTACACATATAAGTCTTACGTGACATAATACATGCAGGACACCATGTATGATGCAAATTGACATGTAGGATGTCATGTAGGACGCATATATCTATTTGTTCAACTTTGTACAAGTTTTAAGTGTCTACTTGGGCATATCTAAAATTAAAGGGCATAAATATGAGTCAAAGCCAAATTGAAGGACATATTTATATATTATGTCTTTAGCAAATGGTGGTATTATCCTTCGCAATTTAACATGTTTTTTTTATATAAACTAGGAGCAAGCATAACATAAAGTAACAACTGCAAGCCATTTTGTAGTAAAAGCAGCTGAAACATTTAATAACTAGTTAAAATTAGGCACAATACATAAACATGACTCTTAACTTGGCTTTAACTAACAATTTTGACCTTTAACTTTGGGTGTGACAAGTAGGCACTTAAAGTTGTATAAAAATTGAACAAATAGATACATTCGTCCTACATGGCGTCCTATGTGACAATCTTGTGTCCTACGTGTATTACGTCACGTAGGACATGTGTGACTACTTGTTTAATTTTATATAAGTTTAAGTGTATATTTGTGTATACCCAAAGTTGGAGGATATAGATGTCAATTGAAATCAAGTTAAAGGGCATATTTATATTTTGTCTTAAAATTATATGTAGGAGGGACTTGAGAATATTTGACTTATTTGTTGGGGTAATTTACCTTACAACTCATTTCTCTTGCGCGCAAGTCAAATCCCTTTACTAGTCTAGCCCTAAAAAGGATGATAAAGTAAAAGAAAAATATGTTTTTAATAAGTGAAACACTTTTCTTTTAGTCAGAAAATTAATATTTTTCCAAGCTAATGAAGCCTTTTTAAATAGTTGGAAGGTATGGTTTGAAAAACTTCAGCTCTGTCAAAGGTTTCTTTGAAGCCTTAGCAAGCTATTAACTTCATCTTGAAATCAACGAAGAAAATGGCCGTAACAAAGGAAGGTGAGACAGAGCCTTCACAGTTTGCACCAACTCTCGAAACAAATACCGATCCATCAAACACAAAAGAGTTCTCCCAAACACTTCAATCTTTTTCTGATAGTGAGAAAGTACAACTTTCTCTGTTCTCCCAAACACTTCAAACACCCGTGGCTTCTCAGAGAAGGCGCGATTGGGTACTTAATGTGCCCGAACCACCAGGACTGTTATGTAATCTGAAAACTTCATTCAAGAAAACACTACTCTGTCCTCTTGAAAACAAGATTCAATGCCTTGGAAAGCATCCTGTTCCTGCACTTGTTTCGATTCTCCACGTTATATTTCCACCACTTTCTTGGTGTAAAGAATATAATGTCACAAAATTCAAAAGGGACATCTTGGCTGGTTTAACTCTTGCAAGCCTTTGCATCCCTCAGGTAACTTAATTAACTAAATTTCCACTAATAACATCTGTCCTGTTTCAATATTGATCTTTTTGTTATTCATGTAGAGCATTGGCTACGCGACTCTTGCAAAACTTGATCCTCAATATGGCCTATGTAAGTGATTCTTTTATACTAGCTAAATGGTTATGAAATTAGACTAAAACATGTAATACTAACAATTTAGTTTCTTATTTCCTCATCAAGACACAAGTGTTATCCCGCCACTTATTTACGCTATGATGGGGAGTTCAAGAGATATAGCAATTGGACCAGTTGCTGTTGTTTCACTACTCTTGTCCTCAATGATTCCGAAACTTGAAGATCCTACCACTAATCCAATTGCATATCGAAAACTCGTGCTTACTGTTACCTTCTTCGCGGGTGTTTTTCAAGCTGCTTTTGGACTACTTAGGTAATATAAGGGTCGAAAATACTTTTTATGTAGTAGATGTTTGATTTCTTCGTCTTGATAAAAATTCTGACTCGGTCACTGATTAATTACAGGTTGGGATTTCTGGTTGATTTTCTGTCACATGCTGCTATTGTTGGTTTTATGGCTGGTGCTGCTTGTGTGATTGGACTACAACAGCTCAAATCACTGCTTGGGATTTCAAATTTTACAAACAAGACAGATATTATCTCTGTCTTGACTTCTATTTGCAAATCAATGCACACTGTAAATTCAATTTGTTCCTTTTTTGTCTTTCTCAATTAATATTTTTTATATTAGCTATATATAAGATCAGCTAATTTTAATGTTTTTTTTTTTTTTGACAGTTGAATCCTTATAGCTTTATAATTGGGAGTTCATTTCTGATCTTCATCCTTTCTACCAAGTACTATCTGGCAAGTAACTATATCCTTTTTATAGCTGTAGTTTCACTCACCGTATTTTTGAAGCGGAATATAAATTTATGGGGTAAAGAATAATTCACAATAAATAGTAGGTGTGAATCGATAATTATAAAATTTTAATAGATTTCAGTAAGAAAAATCTTAAAAGTTAACTCATAAAATTTAAATTCTGGACCTCTGATCTTATAGGTTACTCTTTATCCATCTCAGACCGAATGAAGAAGGTCAACTTTAGTGGATTAAATGAAAAGTTGTGATAGTATTGGCGTAAGTCTTAAAAAGTTTGTAGAAAAAAAATGCTAAAAGAAGAAATACTATCAAAAGTTGTGATAATTTAGTTATTTCGAATAGGAGTAGGGACGGAGTTACTTACGAGTTGGAATTAATCTTTGTTTAAATCTTGTATTTTTATTTTAAAAATCATTATATATATAAATATAAATATTTAATTATAAATCGAATAACTATAAGTTGCAAATTTAGAAGGCAAATCCCATAAATTTTAATGGGTCGTTTGGTACACAGAATAAGGTGGAAATTTCAAAATTTCCATCACTCAACTTGATATTATTAGTTCCGAAATTATAATATCAGGAGTTCAGGACTATAATCCCCGAAAAACTTTGTCCACGAATCAAATGACCCCAAAATTCTGGCTTCGTTTGTGAGCATAAAATATTATCGACCACGTGTTTTGGTCTATACTTGTATTCATTTATCATTTTTTGAACACCATGTTGATTATTTCAGGCAAGAAAGTACAAGAAACTGTTCTGGTTAGCTGCAATGGCACCACTGCTGTCTGTAATAATGTCAACATTACTTGTTTTCTTGACAAGAGCTGATAAACATGGAGTTAAGATAGTGAAACACATCACTGGAGGGTTGAACCCAAGTTCACTCCATGAATTACAATTCAATAGTCCACATACTGCTGAAGCTGCCAAAATTGGGCTAATTGTTGCACTTGTCGCACTCACGGTACGTTATGATTCAATCTTAAGATGTTTGAATCTGAATATATATTGCATCTAAATATTAAGAGTTGTCTACTAAAGATTGTTTGTTTTTTTCAACATTAGAATGTGCAAAAAATATAAATTATATTTATTTAAAATTTAATAAAATACTAAATTAATTTAATATTAATTGATAAAATCTTTTCTAAAATTATATGGTTGTTGATGGTGGTGACGACTAGCGGTTGATGGTTGTGAGTGTTGATTTGAGATGGTATTGACTAATGGTGGTGTTCTAGTGTTGATAGTACTGACTTGACTAACAGTAGTGGTTGATGATGGTGACAACTAAGAATATAATAGTGATAGATGATAGTGATAGTTAATGATGGTGGTGAATGATGACAGACATAGTTGGCGATAGTGATACTAAATGATAGTGGTGATCACTGGTGGTAGTTATTCAGGTGGTAATATAAGGTGGTTATTGTAAATGATGACTAGTGATGGTGACGGTTGATTGTACAGGAAGCTATTGCAGTTGGACGATCTTTCGCTACTATGAAAGGATACCGTCTTGATGGAAACAAGGAAATGCTGGCTATGGGTGTTATGAACATTACTGGATCATTAACTTCTTGTTATGTTGCAACTGGTCAGTCTTTTATTTACTTATTAATTATAATTTACAAATAAGAATGTTTATAATTTTCCTTCATATTTTTTTAACTTCTTTTATTACTTTATTAAATTGCTTCCAACTTGTTACTTACCAAAGTTTGTCTCGTCCCAACTTCAATGAAATGCATAATCGACATGATTTAAATGTAAAATTGAAAAATATAATAAGAGTAAATTTTAATGAAATAGCAAACATGTATTATATATTTAATAATCATAGTTATATTTTTTTTTAAATTACATTTTATATCTATACGTCACTTTTTCTAGCTTCTCTCCCAATCTCGCTCACCTCTCTCCCTTTCTCATCCCTCTCTCACTACCTTCTCTCCCTCTCCCCCTTGCCTCTCTCACTACCTTCTCTCCCTTTCTCGTCCCTCTCCCCCCCCCCCCTCTCTCTCGATCTCTCACCCCCCACCTGTCTCTGTATTCTATATTTCATTGATGATACTCCATAGCAAGACATACAATTGAGGGAATGAATAAATAGGGGGAAAATACTTGTATCAATTGTATCACTCTAATGGTTATATCAACCTACTATCTTGTATTATCTTGTATTTTTGTATTGTGAATAAATGTATGCAATACAAGAGCGAAAAAGTACAAGATATACAACTTAGTCGCGCTCAATGTTTATATCAAATTACATTAGTTACCTAAATTAAATAATAAATGAAGGTGATAATATATGTTAATTAACCATAAATAGTCATGACCTTGTAGAAACAACTTGGGCTAGGGCCTTTTGTTTCTTTTCTATTCTTTTTTTTCAGTGTATAGTTGAAAATGTCAAAAATATTATGAGAACTTACATAAATCTCACTAATTTAGAATCTAATTTCTTAGATACACTCTAGTTTGCAATATTACGTATCTTACCAGATTTGGTGCGTCCAGATACATATATCTCAGGATACATGGGGTCAAAATTAGGTGTAATTTGTTCTAGATTCATTGTATCCCAGTGGATTAGCAGCCTATCTCTTATTTATCTGATATCCGAGATACTAGTGAATCACACCAGATACATACATATACATGTATCTAATGTGTATCTAGTCATGTGATTCGCATGTATATATGTAGGATACATAACGAATCTTCCTCGCCTCTCTCTCTATTTTAGTGTATCTGGTAGCAAAAATACATGTATCTAAGTGTATCTTCCTCAACAAATGGTAAGGAACTCTTAATAAGTGGAAAGATACATAATATTTTGAAAATATAGATAATAATAGTATATATATAGTTATAAAGTATGTCTAATTATGTAGTTTTTCCAAATATAATATGATTGACAACATACTAAATGCTGCATGCAGGGTCATTTTCAAGAACAGCAGTGAATTTCAGTGCTGGTTGTGAAACAGCAGTGTCCAACATAGTGATGGCTATAACAGTGCTTATATCACTTGAATTTTGCACTAGGCTATTGTACTTTACTCCATTAGCCATTTTAGCTTCTATTATTCTATCTGCTTTGCCTGGACTCATCAACATAAGTGAAGCTAAATACATATGGAAAGTTGATAAGATGGATTTTCTTGCTTGTGCTGCTGCTTTTCTCGGTGTCCTTTTTGTATCTGTTGAGATTGGCCTTCTACTTGCGGTATGTAACTTCTTCTTCAATTTTGTACAAGTTTAATTTATGTTTAGGAAAAAGTAGTATTTATACGTCCGATATACCATATTATACATTTAGGGGTGGTAATTTGGTAGCTGGTTAGGAGCTACATTGTTCGTCTATTGAATCGCATGCATAACTAATATCATGTTTGGTGGCAGTCTTTTGCTATGTATAAAATTAAACACGCCTAATATTGTATTTGGTTAACAATTTAAAAACTCGCATAACTTATATATGTATAATTTTATGCAGGATAAAAGATGAAATAATCAATACATCAATAATTAAATGTTGCATAGCTAATCCCTAGATATATAGATTAATACATAACGATAAATAATGTATCAATCTTGTATAAAAATGCATAATAATACTCTATAAGAGGTGTTTATACATACTTTTATATATTTGTAAAACATTGTACAAACTTATATAAAAATTGTGTTTCGCCTTTTGCGAAATCTCACCCATGGAAATCGATCCGAAATGGGTCAAAAACATCACCAGATATCTCAAATCTGAATCGAATAACTTTAAATTTTAACCACAACTTCATAATGACATCCTCAACGAACCTCAACCATCAATTTTTGGGGGAAAAAATCAACTAATAACAAAATTCTTGTCAATTTCAAGCTTTTAAAACCTGGTTTTTTTATTTTCCACCTTAATTCATCCTATAATATTTAAATATGTGATGAGAAACAACATGAAAAACTCTCAATAAGTTTTTAAGCATTAATAACTAGAAATCATAATCACAAAGTAAGTAACTATTAAATATGCCACAATATTTATGCGATTAAACTTTTGAAAGTTGTGATGTTGCTAGTTTTTACATGCTAAATGTTATTTCAGGTTGGTATATCATTTGCAAAGATAATTTTGAACTCAATCCAGCCTGGGACAGAAAAACTAGGAAGGCTTCCAGGAAGTGATTTGTTTGGAGATATGGATCAATATCCCATAGCTACAACAACTCCTGGGGCTCTTATTGTTAGAGTCAAATCTGCTTTGCTTTGTTTTGCAAATGCCAACTTTATTAGAGGAAGGTATGCCCTCAAATCAAACTAGCAAAATCATTATCTTTTATTTATAAGTGTTATTATATTCTAAGCAAACTCCAAAAAATTATTTACAATATTTTGATAAATTAACTTTATTTGTATTATTTGGGCAATAAAGGTTACCCAAATTGGCAAACTTTAAAAATGGACTAACTTGGTTTATAATCAAATATTTGAATAGGTTGGGTGAGTTACATTTTCATGTATTAAATTTGGCATAATATATAAATATGTTTGGTAACTTGGCTATAATTGACATTTATGCTCTTTAAATTTGGGTGTGCTCAAGTAGACACTTAAACTGTATAAAATTGAACAAACAGATATGTAAATTCGTCCTACATGGAACTTTTGTGTCCTACATGGCTTCCTACGTGTATTATGTCACTTTTGTGTCCTACATGGCGTCTTACGTGTATTATGCCACTTTTGTGTCCAAGGTGGCATCCTACGTGTATTATGTCACAAGTTAAAGTGTCTACTTGTGCACACCCAAAGTTGGAGAACATAGATATCATCTGAAGCCAAGTTAAACGACATATATATATTTATGTACTATGCCTATTAAAATTTGACACCCTTGCTCCCATTCTATGCAATCGTACAAGTTATGCTAAGAGTATATTATTCTGTTTGTCTTTTTTCTCTTTATATCTATTGACTCAAACAAATAAAGGATTTAGCGGCAACAAAATAATTATCGCTATATTATATTTAGCGGTAATAATAAATATGAGTATTTATAACCAACACTTTATATATATAAATGTAGCTAAAGGCTTTAACGATTTTGAATGTAATGACATTAACTCAAATATTGCTAAATATTTTTGCGGAAATAAATATTGCCACTAAAAGAAAATTTTATTGCCACTAAATGTCTCTTTTGTAGTAATGTGATCTTAATGCCTTATATTTATTGTTTATTATCCAGGATATTAAACTTAGCACTGGAAGAAAAAGATGAGGGTGTCATGGGAAGTGCTAATCAAGATAGAGTGCAACTAGTTATTCTTGACATGTCAAGTAAGTATTGTCCAAGCTAAAGCTTGTTTGGTGTAATTTATGATGGCATAAGTTATTGTCTATATATAGTTCTTGAAAAAGCTTGTTGACTAACATTCAATCATATTGAAATGTTAATGGATGTAGATTTGCTCAACATTGACACATCTAGCATAGCTGCTCTTGAGGACCTGCAAAATGACCTAGAATCAAATGGAATGCAGGTGACTATTAATCCTCTTCAATTATATGTCTAATTCATGAAAAAGAAAAAATGAACAATAAGTATGTGTGGTTAGACCTCTCTATAACAACATTTCACAATAACAACGTCAAGTTTTCTTTGAAACCAATTTGACATGTTATATCTATAATAACATTTCGTTGTAGCAACCAAAAAATATCTGAACAAATGACGTTGTTGAATGTACACAACATGAATCAATTAATGTTTATGTTTGTTTTGCAGTTGGCACTAGCTAACCCAAGGTGGCATGTGATACACAAATTAAGGCTAGCCAATTTTTTGAAGAAAATTGAAGGGAGAGTCTTTTTGACCATTGGTGAAGCCATTGAGGCATGTTTGACTAGTAAGAACATGCTTCCTATTTGAAACTTGTTGTTTAATCTGCCAATATTTAGAACACCACAATATTCGTCTTTCTGAAGTTAATGTTCTCAGTGGTGAATCGATCAATATTTGATTCTCCTTTTGTGTGTATATATTCAAGAGGACAATAATAAAAAGGAGCTAATAGTATTATTGCTCCCAGTCATTGTAAGAACGAATTAAGTTGTGGCGTTCAATCTTCGCTTGAATCGAACATTATCATATCATGTTATAATATATAATGTGTATGTTTTGAAGTTTCAATCTGTTATATATGCTTTGAGCACTGCTCACTGTGCACTTCTGCTGAACATATTGCTATACTTTCACAGTGACAGAGCATATATATGATCAAAAACCATATATCTGAATGCTATTCTGAATTCTGATGATGATCAATAGGCTATTCAACATGGGGAGAACTCCTTGAAATCACCTGTCATAAAAAAATTAAATCAAGTACTCCCTAACTACTTTGGTTCAATCATACAACCAAAATAGGAAAAACAAAAGAAGAAAAATGGTAAAATTGAAATGAATATGCAAAGACAGAATACTTTTGCTTATTGTGGCATTGTACAATACAATTGTGACTCGTGAATCTCTCTCTGTTTCAGTGATCTTATCCGAATTATTGTCTTTAATAATACTAGAGCAGGAAATAAAAAACAAATACAATTTACATGGCCTTAAGGTTGAGCAAAGTTGGCACTGAGAGACTTTTAAGGTTGTTTTTCACCATTCTTGCTAGCTTCATCAACAGGACTAGAATTTTCACTTACTGTACCTGTTCCTATGCCAAAACCAAATCCCATACCCATACAAAATCACATTCCAATGCCACCATTTTATTACTATAATTGCCACCATATCTGGTACTGCCTTCTCCTTCACCATAACCAGAACCACTACCATTCTCATCATTAGTATTTCTACCTCGTCCTTGTCCGCCACCTCCTCCACCACCACCTCCACCACTACCTGATTTTGGTCTTAGCTAGTGCTTTGAGTATATCACAGTCAGCATCATAAAGCCTTATGTGTGTTATCTTCTGTAATTGCAAAAAAGCAACCAAGTCTGCAGGTGAAAGCAAATTGGAAACATCTGACCTATGTCCACTCCCACATATGGCTCATTTTTGTCTTGCTGCACTTTTATCTCTGCAACACATTCAAGAACCATATTCATAAGAAAGAAAACACAAAACCAAGAAACCCCACAAAAAAAAAGACATGTTTTTTTTTTCCATGATTGATTCAAATATGTTACCTGGTACAAAATTTGAACTTGATGTGGAGAAGAAGCAGCAACAGAAGAGAACAAAGAAGAAAGGAGGGAACTTTTTGGTATTTGCCATTAAAGAGAAGCTTGAGGTTTTCTTGCGTCATCTTCTGTTTCAGGTTCAGGTAGGGATTGCGTTATCTTGGGAAATTTTTTTGCTGTTACTAATAAGAGGGGCAATTGACAAAAGGGATTTTGACTTGCAAGATCTAAATTTGGAGTAAGCTATAAGAAAAGAAAAAAAAGCATATTAATAATTCTTGCAAGTAAAATGGACTTTAAGGTAGCTTTTGGTGCATTATTTTCGCAATACTATGATCGACTAATGAGACTCGATCTGAGGGAGTAATAAAAAGTTCTGCGAAGATAAAAAGATTGTAAATAAAAACAAGATTTTTACTAAACACTAGGCAACTTCTTGGAATTCTTTAGGATGCTTCTCAAATTCCAGAAACCTGACTTTGCACTTGTGTAATGACTGGAGTGACCCCATCAAAGTTTTCTTTAGGGAAAGGTGAAAAAAGTAAAAAAGGAGGAAAATAAAAACATGTGGAGGGAGAGGCATTGGCTGGTTGGCCGGCACAAAAAAGAACGATACACAACAGCTTTTCTATTAAAGCAATTTCAGAAATAAAATACAGTGACCTTTATTTATAGCACTTGAGTTTTCAATTTCTCAAGTTCAAGCATATGGCCTCTTAAGTTGCATGATCTTATCACTGTCAGATTACAAGAGAAGATTACCTTTTCTCTCAGAACTATGTGGTTCCAAGTACATAGCTGAGAATCAAGCTCAAGCTTTGCTCAAGTGAATTTCATGAGTTCAACCTTGAGTCAAGTTCATAATGAATTGACCAAAACAGGACAAAAGAAAGCTAGGATGCTTTAAGGACATTTAAGGTCACTTGGATAAAAAGTCTTTAGAATCCTAATGCACAATTAAAAACAGTGATGCAACAGAATCTCAAGATTACAACTACAAAAAAAAGGTTTCAATGCATTTGCAGCAAAGCTATCTCAAGAAATTATCCTTTAGTTTGGGTCAAGCAAGCACCGGCAGTAGACACCCTTTAAGATGTTCTAAACTTATCAGTTGTATGTAGGAGAATCCCATTTTTTATTATTAATATGATGTACAGTTATTCATCTAATTAAGAGTCATACTATTCTTGTAGTAAGAAGTCGTATGATTGTCAAGTTATGGCTCACCTTTTCAAGTCACATTTGCTTGCCCTATGTCAATTGCCATCGAGTCTATGTAAGTAATAGTTGTGCGCTTGTTGACAGGTGTAAAAGGCAGGAAGTGCACTTCTTGAGTCTTACCTCTAGCCTAGAGAATAAATATAAAAATTCAGGTATTAGTCAGTCAATGCACTTCTCTGAACATGAAAGTTGCTAATGATTCCTACCAGAAATGACAGGATGAATTAGCCTCTAGCTCGGAATATGTATGAAATAAGTGAAAGTAGGATCCACAAGTGAAAATTAGGAAAGATAGAAGAAATGCAGCTAACTGGTAATACAACATTATTTTACAATTATACAGCGCCAGAGGTGGAAATTAGGAAAGATGGAAGAAATGCAGCTAACTGGTAATACAACATTATTTTACAATTATACAGCGCCAGAGGTGGACGTATCCATAAAGAAGCAATTAACTAAAACAGGACTTCTATCAGAAATTTTTAGGAACCCATGATATCTTTCATCAAATCTAACTCTTTCTACCACTAAAACTTTACACCAATGACGGTGGGAGCAAGAAGTTTGGGACATGTTTGGTGTTTCTTCCATCAATCATCCGGATCTACGCCGTATATCAACAGATTATGGTTTCGAGGGTCATCCATTACGAAAAGACCTTCCTCTGAGTGGATATGTGGAAGTACGCTATGAGATCCAGAGAATTCACAAAATTTCAATTAGGTTCACTTTTGAGCCCATTGTAATGTTAGTTCCAAAAAATTAGTTACTAATACTTAATGGCAAATGGGTAGATTTTATACATAAGGAATTTGAACAGTACAAGTCTAATAATATTAAGTTTTTCCGCTAATTATACAAACTGAAACCTATCAATCTATGAGGTAAAGTATAAGTTATTACTAAAAAAGTAGTAAGATGAAGTCGTGTGTTACCTCTTATGGACATCCCTGAACATGTCAATCAATCTTAAGCAAACCAAAAAACAAGTCTCCTGAACAATCAGTTTGTCAACTCCAGAAGTGGCATCTTTTACTTTCATTTCTTGACATATCATGAGGCATTCACAAGCTTTGTGCTTCGAGTTACGGGATCAACTTCTACTCGAAGCCCAAGTCTAACAAGTTCTGGAACATCTACAGTTCCTTGAAGCTCCAAATCGGTAATAGCCCCTTGGTTTTCTGCATTCCCTTCCAATAGGTTTCGCACACACCAGATTCCCCACTCCCTTAAGAAAGGATTATCTTCATCTATAACACACTGTTGTAGCAGTAAAAGGATCCCATTTTTATCCCTAATCTCATCTTGGACGTACCTTCTCCTATAAGCACAATTCCCAATGATGGAAACAATATCTCTCCGGAAACCTTGGTATGGACAACACCTAAATGAAGAAGATATTGTCCCCTCCTTGATCTGATCCTGCTTCATTGCTTTCCTAATTGTCGTTGGAGGTTCAAGATCCCGAAGCAAGTTCAAAAAAAATTCAATAAGCCCAGAGGAAACAAGTACGTCCACGACATCCTTTGAACTTTCTTCCTTAGAGCTTGTCAAGTGATCAGAAGCGCAAATATCTCTCAAGATGGTGAGAGAGTATCCTAGAACATCAATAGGAGCAAACCCCACCGGAAGATCACTTTTCCCTCTTATTGAAAAGTCAACGACCACAAAAGCACTCTTCAATATCCCAAAGATACTTAGAGCAAAATCATGAGAAACAACAATATGCTTTATTCGCTCATTCAAGATTTCTGAAAGTATACTCAACAGATAAGGCTGCTCAATAACAAATTGATCAGTTACATGTGTAACAACACCATTGTTCTGAATGGAAGGAAATGAATGTAATTTGAAGAAAATTGATGAGATGTAGGAGCCCTCAATGCAAAGTTTTGAGAGTAACAACTTTAACCAAACTTCTTTAAGATCAACTGCAAAAGAGTATGAAAGCATAAGCTTACCATAATAATCAAATAACAAAAGTTTTGAATATATCAGAAGTTACAAAATTCACTGATCTTTACCAGCTGATGCAGTCCGCAAAATTTCTATCAAAATGGGCAACCCTTGTTCCGAACATAAATCTGTTAGCAGTCCATCCGTATCATCACAGCAAGTGTAAATGACCATACATAAAGGATCACATATTTCCCGGCTTCTAACTCTAGCAATCTTCAAGAACTTATGAGGAAACAATTGGTACCACACATCACATTGGCGTTCTCCCCCACCCACTGAGTAGTTTCCCAGAAGTTGCAGCCCAACTCGAATAATCATACAATCAGGATCAGAAGTAAGTCCTACAGATGTAATAACATCCACAACAATTTCAACTCCTCTTTGTTGAAGAAACTCATTCTGATTTCTTATTTCCCCAGCACACAGATTTCTAAGTACCTTCAGAGATGATAAAAGCAGTTGACGGTAAGAGATAGATGACAGAGACTGGCAGAGATGGAGGACAGTGGTGACAACATTCTTGGACGACAGATCTAACCGTCCACCCTCCTCCTTGGCAAGTTCTATCAGCTTCTCGAGTGCCGTTTCTAAAGAAGATGAGTTTGACACAAGTAATAATTCTTTGGCAACATTTTCCGGGATTGTAAGCTCTGCTACAATTTTATCATCTACCGTAAGCTCCGGTACAACTTTATCATCCATTATCTAACAAGGAATGCAGAAAAATGATCAAATAAATGATAAGGGTCAGTTCGTTAAACAACTTTTATTGCCTTCTGGAGGACTATAAACACTTGAAAAAGTGAAGGAGAACTGCAAATTGTATTGCATACCTGGACTGGTTGCTGCCGCTGGTTGGCTGCTGCTGGTCGAGGCGGTCGGCGGGAAGTGCGGCGGTGCACTGCCGATTGCTGAAAAGTTGACAGTGATGACCTAATTTTTTATTTTGTTGGCCTATAATATTTATTATTTAATATTATTAATTAATATAAATATTAATATATATTATAATTTAATATATTTCGGTTAAACTGAAATACCGTATAATCCGAAAATACATACCGAAAAAAATCAGTTTTCACCAAAAACAAACTATTTGGAAATTTTACAAAACAAACTTTCAAAAGAATTAAATATAAGGATAATATAGGAAAAATTTAATTAACATTTTCTTGATTTAGTAAGATGGACAACTAATACAAGAAAATCAATTTTAATTTGATGATCAACTAATATAAAGCTAAGAAAGTAATAGTAGAAAGTTTTCACAATATAATGATCAACTAATATTGGACGGGAACTGAGAAAATAGTAAAAAGTTTTGTAAAGATAAAGGATCGTATATAAAAACCAGATTTTTACTTAACAGTACTAGGTTACTTCTTGGAATTCTTTGGGATGCTTCTCAAATTTCAGGCTGGCTATGAGAAACCTGACTTTGCACTTGTGTAATGACTGGAGAGACCCCATCAAAGTTTCTTCAGAGAAAGGTGAAAAAAAGTTCTAAACATGGAGAGAGAGGCATTGGCTGGCTGACACAAAAGAGAACCCTAAGACAAATACACAACAGCTTTTCTATTAGGAAAAACTATATGGACCATAAAACTCAAAATAATTACGTGTTCATATCTCAATCCAAAGTAATTCAAGAAATCTCAAAAAGAAAAAATTATAACTCATACCTCCATTCATTAAATACAAAATCAGTATCATATACGGTATTAGTATCATTTAAGACTGATAATTATACATTGTATAGGTATCATTAAGATTTCTTGTTCAGAAATTACTCATTAGTCAATGATACTATAAGAGTATATGTATATTGTTATGATATCACTAAGGGTTTTTTGTTCAAAAATTTCTTATTAGTCAATAATAGTATTATTGCTCTGTCATTGTAAGAATGAATTAAGTTTGTGGCGTTCAATCTAGCTTGAATTGAACATTATCATATCATGTTATAACATATGTGTATGTTTGAAGTTTCAATCTGTTATATATGTGAGTCAATTTCGCGTACATTGGGGTTCAGTTACATACATCTAATGTCAGTTTAACGCGATCTTTAGAATGTTAACTAGCTTTTCACTTGGCTCGAATCAAAGAATATCAGCTGAAATTTATTCATTGAGAAGTACAAACATTTACAGAGAACTCCACAACTTGAAGAATCAGTAACCAAAGAATACAGATTCGTTAACTTAGAACCAAGTGAATTTTCCATCAACAGGCACATAGGGGACCAAAAAAGTTAACTTGTAGGTATATATGCACCCCTTATGCTTGAATTCCGATAAATGAGAGAAGGATCGATCCGATACTTGTTGTTCATCGGAAGAGAGTCTGTGAATGCTTTAGTAAAGTATTCAGAGGCTTGTTTTGAGCTTTACACAACAAGTTCCTCACACCTGCAGTCACCTAATGAATAGTCCAATAATTCCAAAATCCAAAGTCAGAAAATGGACTAATACCATCATGCATATCTATAGTAAAGAGTTAACGAAAAAATCAACCTTTCCCAAGCTTTGTCTTGCATAAGGAACAGTTCTTTGATATCCAATAGCACTTGTCGATGGAGGTGATTTCCGGCTTGTTTCTTCTCTGCACGGAAATTTCCCTCTGCTACTACTCCTTGTTGTTATTGAGGAAGGACTACTCTGCCACTTATCGATCAGAGAACTTGGAATATTTTGCTGATAAGAAAAAAAAATAACCTCATAAGTTTTGTTTTCTTGATCACATAATTGATCAATATGCATACATACCACTTGGCTTCTACTTCTTGTAGTAATGCTGGATGTGCCTTGACAGTTCCCAATTGACAAATCTGGTATACTTGATTCCTAACAGTAGAAATGAATCGCGATTAAGCAAAATATAATCAAACTTGGAAATAGTTTTGCCTCGATAAGATAAGTTACAAAACATACAAGAAATAGAACTGTTGCACAATGTTTTAGGACTTCCAAATTCATCCGAACATCGTCTAAGCTCCTGCCATTCACGTTAAACAATCCAAATTAGGATCCATTTTCATAATTTTTTTACCATTAAGTTTAAGCTTTTGAGTCTAACCTGTGTTTTTGCTCCCCGAGATCAAAGTAAGCTGCTAACGAAGCCATCTACAATAAAGAATAATTTAAGAAGCAATAGTAAAAATTGAACTTTATATTGAGTGAAAAGTACATGGTATACCTTCATGTTTCCAGCTCTTTTACCAAATTTCTCAGATAAAACACCTAAGGAATCGATAATTCCAACAGGCACAGGTGCAGGGCAACCAATTTCAGCGAAAGCAGCTTTAATACGAACACAATCAAATCTCTGTATGTTATGACCTGCCCAAATCCTACCATCCAAAATGTTGAAGATCTTTTGAGCAACTTGTTCAAATGAAGGTGCATCAGCAACTGCTTTTCGCGTAATACCATCAACTCTCCCTGACTTTAATCCAACAACTGACAAGTCCCCTGGCCTAATAAGGGTGCAGTAGCTCTCAAGTTCAACAAGCTTTCTTGAACAAACTACCATTGCACCAAACTCCAACACCCAAAATTTCTGTCCAGGTTTCGATGGAACGTTTGTTTCCAAGTCGAAAAACACAATCTCTGAGGACCTTTTGTTGATTGAAATGTTAGCAGTTGCCATTTTTTTTTCCTTTTTAGGGGTTCAACAAGTTGTAAGATAGTTTGTTATTTGATGAAGTGATGGAAATGATGGTCCATTTGTGTTATATATATATATATATATGAAAAAGACAGAGAATGTAAACATTGAAGAATATTCTTTCATGTGTATGAGAGACATTAATTGGTAGATTGTATTGTAAATCAAGTTAAACTATGTTTTGGTGTTTGTACAAAGTTGTCCTTAGCTTCTACTTGATGATATCCTTTTAAAGGGAATTCCAGTTAGATAGGTAACATTCCCTCTCCTACTCTCAATGGTGTCAACCTGATATTAGTTGGATAAATTGTCTTTGTTATTACGTATTGTTTCATAATGTATCGTATCATATTGATAATTTCACACTTATTTTATTCTTAATGAGAAGTTTTCATCATCGCACAATTGTTATGGCATGTTTAAGATCATAAGTTTTTATTGTTTCATAGCCATACATAAATGTTATGTCATGTTTTATATCACAAGTTTCAAAAGTCTTCTTTCTTTCTTAAAACTCTTCATCAATTCAAACTATGTCACATCAATTGAAACACAGAAGAAGAAGAAGTATAAAGAAAGTACAACTTCATAAAAGTAGTTTTAAAAAGTTACGTAAAAAATATTAGTTAAGCTAAATAAGTTTTAACTCGAGTAAGTACAACTTCACATTGGACTCAAGATGAACATAATAAGAATATAAAGATTACACGTTTTGAATTGTAATATAAAAAACCATGCAATTATTATTGCCTTTTTGGGGGTTTAAAAATATTAAAACCCACCTAATTGGTACTAGTATTGAAAATACCATTAGAACTTGACGCAAATTATTAGTTTCATCGCCAAACTATTGACAGCCTTAAAAATAATCATGTACTTGACTAGCTAAACTTAGATACATCATTGATCTGTCACATGACATAGCAAGTGGTATCAAACTCTCATAGGAGAAACTCTTAATAAAAAGCCAAGAGAAGTATTGAAAACACCCCTAAACTTGACGAGAATTTAGTTCAATTAGTCAAGTAAAAATGTGTTTTTAAAATCGTCAATAGTTCGAGAATGAAACTAATAATTTGCATCAAATTTATGAGTGTTTTCAGTACTAGCTATATTAATTAATAAGGAGAAATTGAAACAAAAGGAAGTCCACCAAGATAAGTAATTCCCTGTTCCCTTACGTTAGTTAACAGAAAAGGTGGGCAACGCATGCTCACATGGCACCAAATCACACGTTAACTCTTTTTGATCCGTTAAATTATGTTCTAAATTTTAATCCAAATATGAGATATAATAAATAAATTCATCAAAATATGAAATGTAATAAATTAGATTTATCAAAAGATATGTTTTATCAATAGAACGTCCTTGTCACACCACCTAAGGTTACGTTGTGAGATTAAATAGGATTTGGTAACCCTTTGATATTAAAAAAAAATAATCTAGTAAATAGAGGTTTAGTCAGAATTTAAAGGTGAAGGAAAAACCTCAAAGAGCATATGCACATTAGTTAAAGCATGTCAAGCAATTTTGCTTTGTTCGATTACAGATGCACGATACCGGACATTGGTAGGAAAGAAAAATAAAAGGCTTCCTGGTCTTGTCCCCCTTCTCTTTTTACTTGTGTTGTGTACATTATACTGCTTCAGCATGAAAAAAATTAGACAGCTATTGGGGTTGAAAATTAAGAACATATCTAATACGTTTAAGGGCATTTTTTCCAATTACTTACAGAGGGCCTAGTTAAGTAGAAGTTCATAGTTGAGGGGCAAATTTTGACTAATTCTATATCACTCACTCGTTATTTTGGAGATAAATGTCGCACACAATTATTTTTATTTTCAATCATCAACCAAGAAATTGCACAGAAATCAACAACTTCAGAATACAGGAATGCACTTAAGAATACATATAATGAGAGAACATGGAGGGTCAAGTCAGACTACAAACATTACTGATGCGTGTAATGTATTACACTGGGACAGGAGGTTTCAGAGTAACCAATGCTTTCTTGATTCTCTCTACAGCTGCCTGCAAGGTCGAAAGCGATGCTGCATAGGAGATACGGATACATGTGTCATCCCCAAATGCATCCCCAGGGACAAGCGCAACCTGTTTAAGGTAAGAGTGAGGCACATGCATTAGGGAAATGGAGAACAGAAATGAGCGGCAAGGAGCAGGGGTGGAGCTAGAACTTTTTGACAATGGATTCAAAAAAAAGTAAAAAGAAGGGGAGCCTTGGAGTAACAGGTAAAGTTGCTGCCATGTGACCAGGAGGACACGGGTTCAAGCCTTGAAAACAGCCTCTAGCAGAAATGCAAGGTAAGGCTGCGTACAATAGGCCCTTGTGGTAGGGCCCTTCCCCGGACCTTGTGAATAGCGGAAGCTTTTAATGCACTGGGCTGCCCCCCCCCCACCCCCCCTTTATTCAAAAAAGTAAAAAGAATATCTCTCTAGCAAGAGTCAAATCTGCAACTCATAAATGAATTGACCTTATATATACGGTGTAAACTTTCTAACGATGAACCCCCGTAGTTCCACCCCTAGCAAGGACCTAATGCACAGCTGTCGGATTTTTCTAGGATTGTCTTTCTGGATTTTGACCAGATTATATTTGCCTAACAATCGAGAATGACATAGTTAAGATCGAAAACTTTCCTGCATAATCCCCAGGTTAGATGCTCAAGTAGATAACTCTCACATGGTCAGTATTAAAGAGTTGTTTGAAAGCTGCAGTATCCATATTTTCTGAATAAAGGTCAAGAGAGTGTATCCTTGATTTTATTTTTAGTGCAAGCAACTTTGGTCCTATAGGTAACTAAGCATCCTGCACATCTGTCGTTTTGTAATTATGCTTATTAAAGTTCAAAAAATGATGAATCTTACTTGAGATTTATCCAGCAAATATCGGCAAAGAGATTCTGAGTTGTTGACGGTGCCAAATCCATCAACCTCTACTCCGTAATAAGAGCTTAAATCAATAAATAAATAAAATGCTCCCTGCAAAAGAAAACAGGAAGTTTGGGCTCAATACATCAGGGGTAAGAGTGCAAAAAGGAAATAAGTGAGCAGAGTTTACAACTACTCAATGCACATAATCCTGTTTCTCTACTTTTCAAGTCCTCCGTCAAGAAACTTTACTACTAAGTACACTCATAATTCATACAACTGGACTGTTACCCGAGGCTCTGAAATTTTGACACCATCAATTTCCCCAAAGATCTTGACAAGGAAATCTCGCCGCTCACGAAATGCTTTTAACATAGTTGCAACTGCTTCTCCACCAGCATAGCCCAGTCCCAAAGCAGCCACAGCTGCTTTTTGGGAGATGCTACTTGCACCTGATGTGAACTGCAACAACAGAGAAATAGATTTAGAAGTGAACTATCACTTAGGGGGAAATAGACACTGGATAATATGAAGACTGTTATTTAGACAGTGAACACGTCTTTTACTATTTTCCATGGGTCTATAGTGAATAGGTTAAAATTCTGGCCAAATAAAAGACCACATTCAAGGAAAGTACTTCAATGGACACATTAGACACACCCCAATACGTATGGTCGGGTGAAAACTGGTTTTGTCAATCATGTTAAACAAAATCCAATAATGAAGCTCAGTTTCCAGACCAGTTAACTTGTTAATAAGAGTTCCGAGGGAAAAATAGCACATTCACTTAAGTCGATAAACTTCTTAAGAACAAAAGATATTACCTGGCTCTGTAACTTATTACATGCAGAAATAAAGTGTTTAGGACCAGCAATATAGCCAAGTCTCCAACCAGTCATTGCAAAGGCCTACAAGAATGCATATATTATAAGGCACATCTCCAGATATATATTCCAATTAATGTAAAAGAAATAGTCATTGCCAAGGAATTCAAACGCAAGGAGCCAAGGAAGAACTAAGGAATTATAATTTTCATACAATAAGAGCTGCATTACCTTAGAGAAACCATTTACAGTGAGAGTCCTATCCCACATACCAGGCAAAGATGCAAAGCTGGTATGAGTTGCTGGTGCATAAATAATGTGTTCATAAATTTCATCTGATATCACCTGCAGACCAGAAAGCATTTTTTGTGGGGCGGGAAGGGGGTAGTTCAGATTCAAGGAACAGATTGGGATCATATTCAGGACAAGTTAGATATGATGAACCTACAAGAAGCCTCGGATGCCTAGCCACAATCTCAGCAATCTCCTCAAGCAATTTCGGAGGGTAAACAGACCCTGTTGGGTTGGATGGAGAACAAAGAATCAGAAGTCTTGACTTTTCAGTCAGTTTAGATTCAAGAAGCTTTGGATCTAATAGAAAATCTTCAGATATGCTGGTCGGAAGAATCACAGGCGTTGCATCTGCCATCCTTGCCATTTCAGGGTAACTCACCCAATAGGGGGCTGGAATAAGAACCTGTGCCGTGTATGTGGGTTAATAAGCCAACAAACTTCAGAAGTGAAGTACTTATATCTCAGAGCTAACAAATAATCTTCAGTACATAAACTGTCACTATGGCAATACTAATTGAGTGATTTCTATTGTAAAATTCCACTGCTTAACATCCATATTCGAGGAGGAAAAACTAAAGAGTATCAAACCTTATCCCCTGTATCTGATACTTTAAGATAGAGAGAAGACAAACGGTAGATACTTCACCAAAATGAAAGTTCTCTTTTCAGGGGAAAGGGGAGGAATGCAGCAAACTGATTTAAGTACTGGTACTATAACATTATATTTCTCGTCACAATTAAACCAGCTATAGTATTTTCTACCAAGAGATTAAACAATAGAGAAAAGGTGAAATATGCTGGCACTTCCTTTTTGAAAACAAAACTCTTTGAATCAAAATTTTGTATCCAAACAATGAGTGCAGCAATCAAAAGAAAAAGAGGCGTTGCTTAAAAAATCAAACAGTTATCAACTTTTTAAGTCATTCACCACCAAAGTGAAATTGTGGGAAGACCCATTATAACAAAGAAATTATAAAGACGACATGTTATAACAATTCAACATGGAAATGACAATTATGTGGAAAGTTAATAGACCTTGGATGTGTAGAGTTACCTCATCCCCTGGAGAACAAACTGCAAGCACTGCCTGAACAATACTTTGTTTTGCCCCATTGCTTACCACAATTTGATCAGGAGTGTATGATAGCCCATTCTCCTCTACAAGAAATTAGATCAGAAAAGCAAATAGAAACAAAAACCTGTGTAATGAACATAAACTAGAGAAATTAGTACCTTTTAATTTATGACAAATAGCTGACCGAAGTTCCATTGTACCTGCATTTGGTGTATACCTGGTATGACCTTCACGAATTGCATTTATGCCAGCCTAAATAAGTGAGACTAATTTAGTAAATAGAGAAAAGAGTAGAACATTGATTTCCTCAGAATAGGTACAGATCAGGTTACGTGATTACGAAATATTACCTCTGCTATTGGGGCTGGAGTATCAAAATCAGGTTCACCAGCAGCTAATCTAATAACAGGTACACCAGCTTGCACGAGGGCAGTTGCCTGATCAGTTATAGCAACCGTTTTTGAAGGCTTTACTGAATTTACCCTGGGGCTGAGAGAGAGATCAACCTCAACTCTGTCCATGTTCTGTGCTATGACAACTGAACCTGTTCCACGTGAGTATAGCTGTTTCTTTGACCCTGCAGATCTGCCAGACATATATAAACAAATATTCTGATTCAGCAAAAACATATAGGAGGAGTATTTTTTACTGAATGCTTATCAAGGTTCAACATCACATCCCCTATGTCATTTTATTAGAGAACAGCAAATATAGGAAAGTCCATGTTTTTTTGTTTTTGTCAGAGAGAGGATAAAAACAGTGAAAAGATATCTCTTCAAGCTCGTGTTACCTTTCTATAAAATTGATATTTCTTCAAGCTCTTTTTCTTTCCTTTTCCCCTTTCTTTTCTTAACTGGTAATAATAAGTTCAAATAATAAAGGTAGCAAATCACATTTACATGTTCATTCAAACATTTCAATAACACAACTTTTGTCTCTTACGGTTAAAAGGTTAACCTTCTTGGATGGCCTAGAATGAAAATCAGGTAATATACCAAATTGACAGGGAGACACTATTTTTGCAATTGGAAACATTTTATAAGCAGAACCAGGGGTAGCTAAAGATTGAATGTCAGAAAAAAAAAAAAAAAACACAATAGATTAGAAAAACAATAGTGAGAGAACAAAAGGAAAAGAGAAGGCATGTCGTCCCCAATAAATAAGAAGAAAGATGAAAGATTACACATATGTCACCATCATTTAATAATGGTTAATTGGTTATACTTGCAATTCTTTATCAAAAAATAATCATACTTAAGATCTTTACCAAAAAAGGATTATTCTTAAGGTTCTTTATCAGAAAATGATTATGCTTAAGATTTTTATCAAAAAATGATTATGCTAAGATTCTTTATCAAATTATGATTGTACTTAAGATTCTAGCAGTGGCTCTCTCTGTAGCATTATCTTCTTTCTTAGCCACTAACTAATAATTAGAAAACTAATAACAGTGATGACATTAATAATTAATTAGTTTTGTGTCCCAAGGTTTCATAGAGTGTCAATTACTATAAGAGTTTTTGACCAAAATCATCCCTATTATTTCACCCTAACTTTCATTACATCCTTATGCTATCCTACTTAACCAGCAACATCCTTTAAGTTTTCCAAATTTCACCAAAATCATCCTTCTGTTAACTTTTCCTTCCTTTTCTAACAGAACCCTTCTTTTGTCATGTGGACCTCATACTTCTTTTTCCTTATTAATTTCATACAAGCTAGCTCTTTAAAGAGTAGAAACAGTTAACGTTGATCGACATAAAAATCAATAACGATATAAAAAAAAATTCACTCTTAGCATTTTCTCTCCACCAAGCCTAATTCCTCAATACTACAACTCTGCAGCAAATGCTGGAGTGTTGCAACTTGCACGAATCTTTTTTAAGTGCCCTCGTAGTTTAATTTTCATGATCACCCATTCTCTTTTCTTTTCATACACTATGGATATTTCTACTTCCAGCTACAGATCTTTCAACAACGTCGGAATAGATCCTCTAGTCGGAGAACCTGCTTAATTACTTCGTGAATCCTATGTTACACATTTCTTTCTCCCAGAAAAGTCGAGACGATACATAGACTCCAACTCCAAAGCAATTGACGTCATTTTGGGGATTGAACACTCTTTTAAAAAGGAGATGAATACAAGATTTAGAACTTTTAAAACCCCAGTATGATATCTACATGTGCTAGGAATATAAGTAGCTATCAGGAGTCATAAGAAACTAGGCTATTCTTGTGTATCGGGATTCTGCTATCTCATCTACTTTTCTGCTTTATTTCTTTTCTCAACTCCTCTCTATTTTATTCAAACTTTGTTCTACTGATCCATTGCTATTAGTGGCTTGTAAAGCTAATATAATCAGTTAGTTTATTGATTTGTCTGGGTTATTATACAATGACTCCTCCGAAGCAATACGTCATTTCGGGGATTGAACACACTTTCGAACCAACCCAGTATGATATCTACATGTTCAAAGTATATAACCTTCTAACTGTGACTTCCTATCCCCTTCCTCCTCCCAAAAGAGCATAAAAATCGAAACTTTCACCATCCCAAGCATTTTCTCAAGTCCAAAAAACATACTAACAATAAGATTCCTCTAACTAAACAAAAACTAATCCATCAACTTCAATATTTTGTTAACAATTCAAAATTCTTTGAGGTAATTACAATTAACAACCAAGAAAACAACAAGGGGATAGAGAAAATTACCTGAGAGAGAGACCTTGGAGGTTAGAAGAGAACGAGATTGATCTGGGATTGAGTGAATCTGAATGAAGTCCAGAAATGGTGGGTCTTGAACCAATTCTTGATGAACCCAGTAGAGAAGAAGATGAAGCAGCAGTCATTTGGTGGGTTCTATAAGCAATTTCAAAGTTGGGTTTTCAATTGGGTAATGGAACTTCATTTGGGATGGAATAAATATTTTATAATAGAGAAATGGGGGAAAGGGTTGGTAAGGTTAGAGGAAGAAGCCTAATTGTTGTTGGAGGCTGCTTTGCTCTTCTTGGTTGGTGAAGTTGTTTCATTTTTCTGCTTTATTTTTTTGTTAGAATAAATCTGTCATGATGTTCTTCTTCTTTTTTAAGAAAAAATATTTTAGGCCAAAGCTGATTTTATTAAAAATAAAAGAGGCTTAATATTTACAAGAAAGAATTACATAAATACATAATTTAAGATATCATAATTCTAAAATAGAATTATCATTTAAAAAAATTATAAAATTCTCTCTCAAATATATCTATATCGAATCTCGGATACATCCATATCCCCTCTCGGATACATTCTTCCCTTTTGGATACATCTCTCGCATTAAGTAATGTATCATTTATAATGTATCGGACAACTAAAGAATATATCCAAGAGCAATGAAATTTTTATTATTTTTGTAATTAGGAAACTTTCGAGATAGAATGTAATTATTCCCTAGATGTAAGGGATTTTTGTAAATTTTACTAGGGAAAAATTCCAAAAGTAGCCCAATCCATAAAAAGAAATAGAAAACAAATAAATCAAAAGAAAAAATCAGAAAGAGAAAGGTCACAAAGCTTTGGACCATTTCCAATAAACTGAATCTTCGTAGACTTCAAGCTGCTCCATGATCGGAAAAATCGACATATCATATGCCGATGCCGATGAGAGGAGGACAGAAGATAGCTCAAACACCTTCAATATATAGACATATATTGAAATGAATTCGAATTTGGATAGATTTTACTGAAGATACTCAAAAACTCTCACAAGTACCATGAAGTTAGGTCATTTGAAGACTTCTTCTACTCGAATTGATCAGATCTATACCACAAAAATTAAATCAAGTGAACAAAATTCTCTTTTATATTTTATGCACTATTTTACTTTGATTTAATTCTCTACCGATTGAGTCTTCAAATAGGTTGATATCATTACATAAGGAGGACACATATATGATTCATCACGACATAAACAGTCTATTGCAATTATATTCACTCATGCAAGTATGTGGGTACTGCCATGGTACCTTTTTGATACTTCTTTGATGCCTCATTTTTCTTGTTTTTCTCAATTATGCTTGTGTATCAAAATTTCCATTTTGGACATTTCTAATTCTAAAATTAGGTGTTTCTGTTTTATCTAAATGTAATGTTGCCTTTTTTTTTGCTAGTTAATCTTAAAAATATGAATAAATGATATTTATTGTGCCTGCAAAAAGAAAAAACTGATTAGCTAATAATCTACAAAAGTGTTGTCTTCCCTAAGGAAGAGCTTCACTCTTGCATCAACATTAATTCTCAAACAATTAGTCCATTCCACCTCCACCAGATTGCTCCAAAAAAAATCTTCCAAATTTCATTCAAAGCCTTTTGGAGCATTAATGAGTCAGTCTCTAATATTATTGGTAAGTATTGATGCAATGTACAATACTCCAGTCCTCTTCTTAAAACCACCGACTCAGGCATTAGAACTGAAGTTACTCTCAAATCAAAAGACTCAGTATGTATCAAATTTTCTTCATCATTTCTAAATACAAAAAAACTCTTGCACTAAGACCACCAACTCTTTTCACTACATGAGTCACACTTGTAAGATCCTAATCTAGGCTATCTCCAGTACATCATCTTATAATTAATAAGGGATGTATATTCAATAAAAAAAATGAACCATTAGATGTCAAGTACTATAGGAATGTTTTGCAGTCAAGAATCGCTAAAAGTTGCTAGATGATATAAATTTCTTTTGACCTCCATAACCATACCATAAACTGACATATTACCTCCATAAAAAAAATGTATTTCTCCTTTTTCAAATTTGCCAAGTGATAAATGATGGGACAACCTTGAAGAGAGGTCTAAGCTTTGACGAGCAATCTCTACTCCATTATTTATGTATGATATTATTAAGCTCCAAAAATGATCCTTGCACATTAGCAATAGTCACAAAAGTATTCCATAAATCTTTAGTCATAAAGCAAATTATAAAAAGATATTCAAAAGTTTCATTTTTTGAACCATTACAACAATCATACTTAATTTCATCCACCATTTTAATCTTGAAAATATTTTTTTCAATTGGCATTCTTTTTTTTCACAATCTCTAAAAAAAGAAAGAAAATTTGAGGGAAACTCCTTTCACCCTAATCTTTTTAGAAACTTTTTGTTCATCATTTTCTTGTCTCAACATCTCCCAAGCACTTTTAACAGTAACCTTTCAAAGCTAGTCCACATCCATCTTGGTGTGTCCCATTCTTCAGTATCCTCTACTATTTCAATTACATTTTGAATATGTTTGCAGAATTTTCTATTAGTAAATGGAGCATGGGATCTTCATTCAAATGTCCCTGAATCATTAACTGATTTACTTTTCAAAATCAAGATTGTTATAATGAGGATCAAACAAATGATAGTAAAGAGTATCTAATTGTGTCCAGTTATCAAATCGTACACAAGAATGACCATACTTTAATTTCCACCAAGTCTATTGGTCAATACAATTGTTGGCTTCTAACGTAAACTTCTAAGTTTGAGAACTTTCATTTCATTCCACCAATTGAGGTTTATGACTCATACAATATTTGTTCCACATGTATGTAGTCCATATTGACTTTTTAGTTCTGAAAATTCATTAAAGATTGATAAACATTGCATTGGACACATCAAAAAGAGATCTAAAACCTAATCAACCTTCCTCTTTAGGCTTAAAAATATCAGACAATGATATCCAATGTTTGCTTCTACCTTCTTCCTTAGAGTTCCATAGAAATTTAGCAAACAATTTATGTAAATCATGAATAACACATTTATAAGTGTTATTGCAGATAAGAGGTATATAAGAATTCTCTGCAAAATATCGTTAATCAACACAAGTTTACCATCAAAAGATAAAAGCTTACCCTTTCAAGCATGTATTTTGTTTTGAACTGTTTTCATGATACCAGAAAAATGATTTTTCATCTTCCTTGCATAACTAATAGGACAACCAAGATAAGTTAATGGAAACTTGCCCCTAATAAAATCAGCGCAGTCCTCAATAGTTTGAACTATAAAATGGACAGTTTTAATGTACACATAGAAGCAACTCTTCTCTTTATTAATCATTTGTCCTAATTGATCTTCATACAAGCCTAGCCTTTTATAACCAAATAAAGCAACATTTTTTCTGTACTAACAAAGATGATAGTATCATTTACATATGCAAGATGATTAATATTATCACTCCACTTAGACGTTTCGTACCTTGTAAAGTTTTAATTATGAAATAGGTTGTTCAAAGCTCTAAAAAAATTTCACATCCAAAATGAATAATGCATAGGATAGAGGATCTCTCTGTTTTACACCTATAAAAGAGTGGAAAAAAATTCATGAGCTTGTCTGTTAATGAGGACTGAATATCAATTATTTGCCATAATTTCTATCACTGCCACGTAAATTGAGACAAGAGAAGAAATAAATATTATTTAAAAATTACGTAAAAAAGTACTATAAATCACAATAATTAACAATTTAAAATATTTAAAAAAATCATCAAAAATTTGGTTGACTCTCAAGTGTTATGCAAATTGAGACAAAAGAGGAAACAAATATTATTTGAAAATTATGTAAAAAGTATTATAAATCACAATCATTAACAATTTAAAAAGCGTATAAAAAATTTGATTGACTCACTAAATTCATTGTGCCACATAAATTGAAATACGAGAGTAACTTATATTACTTAAAATGACATAAATATTATTAAAATTAATAACTTTAAAAAACATATAAAAAAATTAATTGACTTTTAAAATGTCATAGGTGTTGCATAAATTGGTACTTGTGCCTTGAAACAAATTTTGTTAAAAGGATAATGTCAAATTTAAAATCTATTGTCGTTGATACAATAACTCAAGTACTCAAATACTAATTTATTCTTTATGATTATCTAAAAAATTAAGTTTCCACATAGCAATAAAAAACATATTCAATAAGTCGGCGTTAGTTGTAGACTACTAAATTTTGAAGTGAGATTTCCATAATATTTACTTTGTGTATTCAATAGTCAAATTTAGAATTTCAAAGTATCATTAATAAAGTTAGTTTAGTAGCAAAATACATTCATAATAATAAAATTTTTCTCAATATGGATCAAGTAAAATTTCATATTACATTTGCTAAAGAATTCAATTATGTACATTTTAACTTTTAACACGACATAATATATCAATACAAAGATTCTCAACATCACTCTAACAAGTACTATATAAGTGTACCAATAGAAATCTTACATTATATATGATAATAACCAAACAAAAATCAAATTTCGTCGATCATGAATTATTTTTGTTTTCTATTTAAATTCTTTTGTGGAAATATGTTAGGACATAGAAATGTGTTAATTTTTTGAAATTCAAAAAAAAGTTTTAAAAAACTATTTTTACAATTTTTCACTTCAAGTAACTCACAAAAAATACTTTCAATTTATATTCACGTCCAAACACAACTTCAATTTCTAAATATCATATTCAAGTTAAGCCGTCCAATCATATAATTATATTATTCCTTATTATTATTTAAATAATATTGAATTTCTTTATATACTTTCTTGTTTAATATGACTTGGCCTCTAATAATCTGACATATTTCTTTAACATGATTTAATTAGAAGTATATTTTATTAAATTAATTTTGTTAATGAATATTATATATTTTAAATTGATTATTATTTAGATAGATATTTAATACTAAATAGTATTAATTTTTTTTCTTAATTTTAAAAAATAAAATAAAATAAGAATACAAGTAAATAAAATAGTGAAAACAAAAAAAAATTCTACACCAAAATAGATAAATATCCAACTAAAAAAGTTTTTATGATAATTGAAAGCAAATTAGTTAGGGCCTTTTCTCAACTCATTAATGAAAAATAAAAATAAATGCAGATGCAGTTTAAAACAGTGTTTTAAAAAGAGGGGGCAGGCGAGACATTTGACGCTGCACACGATAAGGCATAAGCCCTGAGACAAAGACATTAGTTCCATAGATCTATGAAACATGTATCTCACTTATGATCAATTTTATAATTTTATTATTACGAAAAGAAACAAAAATAAAACTTTCAATAATTTTATAAATAAATTTAAATAAATCATCATAATATAGAAAAAAATTATATAATCATTTAGGACTTATGCCCTATAAATCTACACATTCAATTTATGCCTCAAAGCGTTTTTTGGAATGCCCTATAACTCTTCTCAAAAACGCCTTTAAAAACATTGATATAAAGAGACCATGAAAAATTCAATTGGTCCACAAAATTTGTAATTTTTCAAAATAGCCTCTTGACCTCAAGCTTCTATCTATTCTCTTTTGTGATATAGACTAGTTACCAAGAATCCGTGCAAGCACAAATTTAATATATGTTATTTTATTAATCTTAATTTATGTGACATAAATATATTTAGAAGAATCAATTAATTTTTTTTATATGATTTTTAAATATTATAAGTTGTTAATTATTGTAATTTATAACACTTTTTATGTAATTTACAAAAATATACATATTTGTCTCAATTTATGTGGTACAAGTGAAATTTAAAAAGTCAATTAAATTTTTATGTATTTTAAATTTTTTAATTATTGTGATTTATAATACTATTTTTTTTCTGTAATTTTAAAATACATAACATACTAAAAAGGAAAGTAAAACAAATAAATTGAAACGGAGAAAAAAACACCTAAATATAAATCGAGGAAATCTTTATAGCAACAATTTTTAAAATGATTTGTGAATACATAACGTACTAAATAATAATAATAATAGTAATAATAATAATAATAATAATAATAATAATAATAATAATAATAATAATAATAATAATAATAAAACAAATAAATTTAAACCGAGAAAACACTACATATAAATAGAGGAAATTCAAGCAGAAGGGTAAATTGGTTAATTAACTGACTGACCCTAAGTTGCTGGATTCCCTTCTCTCTCTCTCTATATAATCTATATATACTAGATATGGAAATTCGTGCTAGCACAGGGCTAATACACACTACTCAGGGTTATTTGGTGTGAAGAATAATATCAAATATTCCTGAAATTAAATTATAATACCATTTAATTTGTTGTTTGGTTGGCAAGTCTGGGATAACTTATCCCGGGACTAATAATTAGTACGAGATAAGTTATTCCTCCCCTTGGGTGGTATAGTAATTCCGTGATAACTTATCCCCGAATAAAATAAGTAAATGACAAAAATGTCTCTTTCAATCCTTTTGTTACATCACTTTTTACATTAATGAAGGGCATTTTTGTAAACAAATAAATTGTTATTAAAATTTATTATTTTGAATACAACAAACCAAACACTCAATAAAAAATAATTCCATCATAACTAATCCCATCATAATTAATTTCATCATAACTTGAATTCAAACCAAACGACCCCGATTCCTATCTAAATTTATGTCACATAGTCAAATTTAGAAAAACATCCAAATTTTTTTATAATTTTTAAATATGTAAGTTGTTAATTATTATAGTTTATAGTAATTTTACATTGTTTTCAAATAATATATATTACTCTCTATGTCCCCATTTACTTGGCGCATATATAATTTCAAGAATCAATCAAATTTTTATATGCTTTTCAAATATTTCAAGTTGTTAATTATTGTGATTTATAATTTTTTTTACGTCATTTTCAAAAAATATATATTACTTCTTTTGTCCTAATCTATGTGACATGCACCGATAAAATTTTGAGAGTCAAGCGAATTTCTTTTATATAAATATATATATATTTTAAATTGTTAATTATCGTAATTTATAGATTTTCTTACATAATATTCAAAAGATAAATAAATTAAAACGAAAAAAAATATAAAATTACATAAATACCCTCAAATAAAAGAGTAAAACTAGGGAGTGATTGAATTGGTTTCAAAATAAATTAAATAAAAAACAAAAGGGAAGAAAAGAGAAGGTAAGTCTTTTAGTTGAGCGTGAGTAGCAAAACCCCTCTTTCCAACTCGTCTCTGTGAGTGGTGACTTTGCTTAGTCCTCAATAAACATAAAACAGTGCCAAACCCCTCTTTTCAACTTGTTCTAATTCTCCTGCCGGCGCCGAAGCACAGTCACAATCACAACATAGAAATTGGTTCAAGACTCACCATTCCTGGACTTCATTCGGATTCACATCAATTTCTTTCTCTTCTAACCTTCGTCAGGTAATTTTTCTCTCTCCACTTGGTTTTTTGGTTGTTAATTGCAATTACCTCAAACGAATTTTGAATTGTTAACAAAATATTGAAGTTGGGGAATTCATTTTTGGAATATTATTGTTAGGTATGTTTTTTGGACTTGAGAATGCTTGGGATGGTGAAAGTTTCAATTTTTGTGCAGTAGAGATTCCTTCTTTTTGGAGGAGCAAGGAGAAGTTTGGGATAGGAAGTCACAGTTAGAAAATTATATACTTTGCACATGTAGGTAGATATCATACTGGGGTTCAAAAGTTCTAATCTTGTATGCATCTCCTTTTCAAAAGAGTGTTCAATCCCCAAAATAACGTCAATTGCTTCGGAGTTGGAGTCAATCTATCGTTTCTACTTTTCTGGGAGAAAGAAATGTGTATCATAGGATGCGGAAAGTGATTAAGCAGGTTCTCCAACTAGAGGATTTATTCCGACGTTGTTGAAAGATCTGTTGCTGGAGGTAGAAATATCCCAGTGTATAAAAAGAGAGAGAATGGGTGATCATGAAAACTAAACCAGGACGGTACTTAAAAAGATTGGTGCAACACTCTAGCATTTGCTGCAGAGTTGTAGCATTGAGGAATTAGGCTTGAGGGAGAGAAAGTGCTAAGAGTGAAAATAAATTTGCGAAGAAAGTTTGATATTTTTATGTTGATCAACATTAATTGTTTCTGCTCTTTAAGCAGCTAGCTTGTATGAAGTCGTTTCTTGGTTGTTAAGAGCAAACAGACATTTTTATTTCTCTTTTTTTTTCTTCATACTTTTTTCAACTCAACAAAATCATGCTCATATAGGTAAAGCAAAAATGAATTTTGCCAACCTTGTCCCAAGTTCGTAGCTGTAAAATATTAACAGGTCTTAAGAAACTCAGTTGTTACAATGTATTGAAGACACCAGAACCCACTACTCTCACATTAGACTGTTTGCTATTCTTATCACTTTCTGCCTGCCTGTGTTACTATTATTATCGACATTCATTCCTACTTGATTATTATCCAGCTCCCTCTATATAGTAGGGAAAAAAGAAGAAGAGAAAATCAGTAACAATTTCTATCCAGTGATTTAAGTTATTTTACCAATTTTAGTACTCTAAATGCAAAGAATATTGGAGATGTATATGATAATTGAGGTTGTCCCAAGTCTTTTGGTCTAGTGGTAAGAGTGAAACAGACGATTTGTGGGTTAGGACGCTGCACGAGTCCGAACTTTGTTTCAGACAGAAGCCTTGGAGAAGGGTAGAGGCGCTGACCCATTATTCGACCTAGTTTCGAATCATGCGCTACTAGTCCTTGGAGATTTTTCGGTTACTAACGAAATTATTGTTGAGGAATCTTTCTTGATCTCCATGTTTGAGAAAAAAAATTATTAATCTAGTTGAAGCCCCACCTAAGTCATCCAAGCTGACTATATTTTGATTTGATTTTATGTGTGGATCTAGTGAATGCTTGCTGCTTGAATGGAATTAAGAAATTCCCTAGCTGTAGAATTCGATGTATTCCTCAGTTCAATCATAATAAATAGAAACCTCTTTTGCAGATAAACCAAGAAACAAGAAAAAGATCTGGACTGTATGCAATAAATTGCTCTAATTCCCTCTAGGCATGCAGGGAGATATATTCCATGGAGAAAGTAATAAATAGGAATAAGAGATAGGGGGAACATTTACTTGTATAAAAAAAGAGATAGGGGTAACATACTTCTATGCCTATCTTCCACAAGGATTTGGCTCATGCAAAAGTGTTGATAGAAGTTGAGATAGGAAAGCTTCTTGCGAACCATAATAATCTCAATGCATATTCTCCTTTTTTTTTTTTTTTTTTTTTGGGTATTATTTATTTGTTACTTGAGAAGCTTGAAGATTCTTTTGCATTTCAATGAAGAATTTCTACTTTGTCCGTTTCGACTTAATTTTTGAGTGGGAGACAAAAAGATGAACGACTGAAGTTTTTCAAGTCTTTACATAATTAAGGAAATAACATTTTGATAATCAACCTTTGGACAAAGCTTAGATTTCTCGTGTTTTTTTCCCTTTAAAATGTTGATTATGCTAGGCATTAATGTTTCCGGCAGTATGAAGCAGACATTATAATCTTTTAATTCATTTTATTCTAGATCTTCGCTCTCTGCACTTTTATAACCTAATAACTTACCCCCTCATGTGTAGAGGTGTAAACATTGTTATTTGTTTTCTTCATCAAAAACATTGTTGTTTCTATTTGATTCTATTTGTTTCTATTTTGTATCTCGTCTTGAATACTTTAGTTTTGGTGTGAAGCCTAAAACTAAATTTTGCCCTAAACATGTAATTATGTCTTCATCTTTATCACATTAATTTTCATATTACACACAATCGTGGAAATATGTTACCTTGTTACTCTCGATAGTATACTCATAGTGGACTTACTCTTAATTCCAAATTCATTCGTATTTTTCCTATTGAGAAGAGGATTGTGTTCGGCCCCCCCTCGTTTTTTTTTTTAAACACGGACAATGGATTTTAACCCATTGACTATTTTATTTATATCAGTAAAGTTTAATATCTATATATCTAAAATAAATGAAGTAAAAGACATAACGTAAAAAATGGAAAGTAACTAAAAAAGATCTCTGAAACATTGTCCCTTTTGTCTATCTCTTCACTTCAGTTCCTTGCTTCTCAAAATTTTTGGAGCTCCGAGTCCTCCTCTTCCTTTTCTCACAGCTTGATGTTTATGTTGCTTTAGATTCCAAGGTATGGGCATTGTTTGTCGCAGATCTGGAGAGTTGATTATTGTGTCTTTCATTTCTATTAGATATCGATTTTGTGCTCTAGATTTGGGTTGTTGCTGCTTTGTTCTTCTTGAGCTCTGCCATCGATTAGGTTTTCCACTATGTTGTCTTCTATGCTCGTTTTCTTCAGGTATAATTCCTTGAGCTCCTTGTTTGTTTCTCCCCCCAATTTTTAGCTTACGATGTTGGTGGACTGTTGTTTGAGTTCTTTCAAGTATTATTGGGATCTTGTACTTTAGAATGAAACGATGTAATACCAGTTGTACGTACCCCACAATTTTGTAGCAATCCAGGAATGGTGTGCGTATCTGTGCTTTTCTCATCATTTTTGTTGACCATTGTATTGATGAGTTTCTTGTGTCCATGTGTATTCACTTTGGTTTTCTGCAAAATTGGACAATCTGTTAGAGTATAGTTAACCATTATTCTCCTCCATTGGGATTCGAACTAAATTCCTTCCTCTATCCTTCTGCTCCTCTCCTGTGTGATTCATCTTCTTCAAGGTCTAATCCTCAAATAAGGTTCCTTTAACTTGTCACTGTTAACTATCCTCTTGCTCCCAACCTCCAGTTCTTGAAAATTATTGGCTATAACTGCTCCTTCATCAAGGGCCACATTAGCTAGATGGTCAGCCACTTTATTTCCTTCCCTGAGTATATGGTTAAAAACCACAGTTTTGCCCATCATCAGCCTCCATATTCCCTCCACAATGGTTATTATCTTCCAGGGCATTTCCCACACCTTTTCAAAAATGTTTTTCAGCACCAAAAAGTCGGTCTCAATTATCACTTTCTCCACCCGTGTTGTTTCTATGTACTTCAGTGAGTATAGAATGGCCAAGCTTCAGCTTGTATGTTAGTGGTCATAGGATCCGCAATATCTTTTGCTTGTGCCTGAATGATGCCTCCACTAGAATCCCTTGCACAAAATCCCCAAGAGCTTCTCCCAGGATTTCCTCTTGATGCTCCATCTAGGGGTGGGCATAAATACCGGCAAACCGAAAAACCGAACCGAACCGAACCAAATTAATTCGGTTTTTTGGTTCGGTTTCAGTGTTTTTTTTTGGAATTTTGGTTTTTTGGTTTGGTATTCGGTGCAAGGGTCAAAAAAATTCGGTGTACCGAAAAACCGAAATTTTATGAACTAAATTTAAAATAATATGTTAAATTTTATTAAATATATATTTTAAATTTTGAATTTTGAATTTTATGTTTTAAACCCTCTTTGGACTTTGGAGCCCTAAAGTTGAGCGTACAAGTTACAACTACAGCAACCGGCCAACCGCAGCCATCTCCATTCTCCATAGTCCATCTTCTTTGCAGTTCGCGGTCGCCGGTGTCCGACGGTGTAGGCGTCTCTAAGTCATAAAGGTAGGTAAGTTGTAAGTCTCGCTCTCGTCTGACTTTTCTCACTCTCTCTGTCTCTCTTCTCTAAATATTGAAATAGTTCTATCCGTTTTTGCTTCCTTAGTTCCTTTAGCACCAAAATTAAATTTTAACAAATGTCATGAGAATCGTGTCGATCAAGAGAGAAAAACTCTTATTTAAACTTGTAATTTGAATTTGGTGTCTTGTGTTTGGAATTGTGACTGCTATTATTTTTAATTTGAAGTTGAATATTAAGACATTTGTGACTTTGTGTTGTTTTAACTTGCAAGTTTCAAGTGTTGAATTCTTGTTGTAATTGTTGGCTGCTGTCTGCTATTATTATTGTTGGGCTAAGCTAGCAGGCTAGAAGCAGCCATACTTAGTGCTAAGGCTAATTTGAATGTGGCAATGTATTTGATTGTTGGGCCAAGCCAGCCAGCAGGTGGCTTTGAAGTTTGAAATGCTGCAGAGCTTCCAGCAGCCAGTAGCCAGCAGCCAGCAGCAGCAGCAGCCAGCAACCATGCTTTGCAATGCTGCAGACCTGCACAGCTGCAATGCTGCCAGCAGCTAGCAGCAACGATCATGCATTGCAATACTGCAATGTTGCATAATTGATTATTCTCATTTTAATTTTTATTTGCACCGAAAAACCGTTTTAAAAATACCGAATTAAACCGAACCGAACCAAAATATTATGGTTTGGTATTGGTGTTCACTTTTTCAAAACCGAACACCGAAACACCAAACCGAAATTTGGTAAAACCGAACCGAAGAACCGAATGCCCAGCCCTAGGCCTCCATCTGTGTTTATTTTTTCCAGCCAGTGTTGGGAGGAATCCAACTAACTTTGGTAATCCTCACTGAGTGAGAGTAGTTATAAATAGCTCCCAACACTGAATCCCATTTGTATGGAGCATATCTGAAATTTTTCCTTCTTGTCCTCATAAACTGCATTAAAGAGTGCAGCACTTGATAAATCACTTTAGTATGGGACATTTTCCCACCATGCTTTAATGCATTCCTCCTTTTCTCTAACTCCCAAACAATTAGGGATGGTACAACTTGAAAAATATATCTCACTTGGTGCTGAGCGGGGAGCTCCCACCACATATTTATCAATTGTGAAAGATGTACATTTTGAATGTTTATTCCCACAGGTCTACAAAAATATTTCCATACCTGTTGGGCAGTTGGTGCATGTAGAAATACGTGATGTATAGCTTCTGCCTTAGGGTCTTCACAACAATAACATCTTGATGGGAATTGTATTCCCCATTTCTTTAGCGTATCATCCAGAGGCAATTTAGCTTTCCATAATGTCCACATGAAAAAAGAGATTTTCGTTGGAATACCTTTGATCCATATTAGTTTGTATACTTTGTTGCTTTCTTGTATTTGTCTCATAAGTTGGAATGCAGATCCCACAGTAAATTTTCCTTTTGGTTCCTGCTTCCAGTAAGGTCTGTCAGGCCCATCCTCCTCTCTAGGTGGATTAACTTTCTTCAGAATGTGTTCTTGAGGAAGGATTCTTCTCAATGTCTGTTCATGCCATTGTCCCTCTTCAGTTGTTTCCTTGACTAATACAATTGTCTTGTCATAGTCAAAGCCTACGGGAATAATATGACACAAAGCCCCCAAACCTGTCGGGTTGTCTAGCCAAAAATATGAATTACCCTGTTTGACTAGCCACCATGTCTTTTTCAATTTCATCTCTACATTTTATCATCTTCTTCCAAATGTAGGTTCCTGTTTTAGCTTGTACCAATACTGCATGGTGCTTCTTCAGATATTTGTTGCTCATATAGTCTCTCCAAAGGGATTGCTTAGTTCTCATGTTCCACCAAAGCTTTGCAAACAAAGCTTTTGATATATCCTGTAGACTTTTGAATCCCATTCCTCCTTCTTCATGTGGGTGACATAACGTTGTCCATGTGGACCAATGTCTGCTGGAATTCCCAATTGAGTTGCTCCAGAAGAATCTTGCAAACATTCTGTGAAGCTGTGCTAGGACTCCTACTGGGGGATCACATGCTGATAGGAGGTGTATAGGCATGCTTTGAAGAACATGTTTTTATCAATATTGTCCTTCCTCCAAAAGATAGTAGTTTCCCAGTCCATGACCTCAATCTATTTTGTACTTTGTCCATCAATTCTTTATAATATAGATACAACCTTCTCCCATAGTATATGGGTACACCCAGATAGGTGAAAGGAAAGTCTTTTCTTGGAATGTTGGTCTCATTATAGACCTGGTCTGCTAGTCCTAAAGGAGTCTGATGATGCATATAAACAGCACTCTTAGCTTTATTAATCTTCTGTCCACTAACCTTCTCATATTCTGTCAAAGTGTCCATGACCAACTTAAGAGAGTGCTTATCTGCAGATGTGAATACGATTGTATCATCAGCATATGCTAGGTGATTTACATAGGGACTCCATTTTGGCATTCCATACTCCTTGAACTTTTCATTTCTATGTAAGGAATTTAAAGCTCTAGTTAAGCATTCAACAGCCAGTATAAACAAAGTTGGTGATAATGGGTTGCCCTGTTTCACTCCCCTGGTTGATTTGAAAAAACCCTGTGGTTGTCCATTCACCAATATTGAGTACCAGTTGTTGGAGATAATTCTGTACACCATGTCAATTAGTATCTCTCCAAAACCCATCTTTCTTAGGATTTTTGTCAGGAATAACCATGAAACCCTGTCATATGCCTTTTTCATGTCAAGTTTGATGACCACGTTTGCTGGTTTACCTCGTATTCTAATATCATGCACTATTTCCTGAACCAACAGAATATTCTCCACTATACTTCTACCTTTTATAAATCCTGATTGTTGTGGGGATATCAAGGTTGGTAGCAAATTCACTTGCCTGTTATGAATGATTTTGGAAAATATTTTGCTAGTGATGTTACTTAAACTAATAGGTCACATGTCAGAGAAAGTGACAATTTCTTTCTTTTTAGTAATCAACACTAGATTAGTGCAAGTGATATATCTGGGTAACTCAAGTCCACAAAAGAAGGATCTCACCATTGCAATCATATCTTTAGAGATTATTTCCCAGCAACTCTGAAAGAATTTCCCTGTATAACCATCTGGTCCTCCCGTACTTTCTGTATTTAGCCCAAAAACAGCCCTTTTAACCTCTTCTTCCTCTGGCATTTCTTGTAGTATACCATTCTGCTCTTCTGTGATCATTTGAGGAATATGTTGTAGCATTTTAAAGTCAGTGGGCATGTTTTCTTCACTAAACTGTTCTGTATAAAATCTAATTGCCTCTTGAGCTATCTCTTCCTCATTGTCTAGCCAGACACCTCTATGATCTTGAATTCTCTTGAGTTGTAGTCTTCTTTTTCCATTGACATGAGCATGGAAAAATTTGGTGTTTCTGTCTCCATCTGTAAACTATTGCATTCCAGCTTTCTGTTTCCAGAACTTCTCCTCCACTGCATAGAATTTAATTGGTTCTGCCTGGACTTTTTGCAATCTTTCTCTATTATTACTAGAAGGGTGTTTCTCAAATTCTTGCTCATGTACTTGTACCACTTCCTCTAAAGTAGCTATTTGTCTGAATATATCTCCATATGTGTCCGTACTTCATTTGGAAAGAGCCCTACTCACCTTCTTTAGTTTATTATGAAAATTAAAGAAGGGGTCTTGACTATGTTTTTCTTGCCAGTTTTCTTTAACCACATTCAGGAAAGTCTCGTGTTCTACCCAAAAATTTAGGAACCTGAAAGGTTTATGTATAGGCGTAGTGTCTGTGCTATTCTTTATAACCAATGGTGCATGATCTGATCCTTGTTTAATCACATGTTCCACTTCTACGCTAGGAAATAAATTTAGAAAAGGTGTATTTCCCAAATATCTATCTAGTCGTTTAAATATACATGCTGTATCCGAAGTATACATGCTTCCGGTAAATCCCAGTTCAGTCAATTGACATATGTCTATACAGTGTTTGAGGTCTTCAGTTTCCACAAATGGCACTGGGAGCCCCCCATATTTCTCAATCTCATCAGTGATTACATTGAAATCTCCCCCCGACAAGCCATGGTGCCTCCATGTTTGATGCGATTTCACACAAGTCATCCCACAGAGTGATTTTTGTATGTCTATCGGTGCTGGCATAAACAATAGTAACATAAAACTCATCTCCATCACCCATATCTGTGAGTTTGAGAGATAATAGTTGTTCTGTATCCATGTGCATCTCCATTTGTATGCTATTTTCCACAAATATCCAGATTTTTCCATTTATGTTATGACAAGCAGAGCCCATGTTTAACCATAATCTATACATGCCAATGTGTCTATAATGTTGAAATGGCTCCATCAAAGCTATGAAGTTGAAATGTTTTTGTTTGTTGAGCAGAACTACTCTTTCAAAGGCCTGTTGAGTATTCACAGACCTTATGTTCCATATAAGTGAGCACTTCATTGAGAATTAGTCCTAGCAGTTGCTTTCCTTGTAAGCATACCTCCTACTGCCTTAGGAGGCACACTTTTATCCCTTGCCTTGATCTGTTTGGATTCCTTTCCCGCCTTTGCCAATTGTCGAGGAGATAAATCTCCTTTGTTGTGATTGTTTATTGTAGTGGAAGTGTGTTCTAAATCATCATCATCCCCTATATCCACCCTTTGATCTGCTGTTTTTTCTTCTGTGCCGGGTTCATGGTTTTTAGCTACCAACTGTCGGTTTTCTTTTTCAGGTTCCTTGCTTATTTTTTTATTTGTCAGCTCCTCCCTTTGTCTATCCGTGCTATTAGCAGTATCCTGTTTCCCTCCTGCGTATCTGCCATTGCTGATGTCTCTGTTTCTAACGAGTTTGCAGGTACTTCATTTAGCTGATTGGACTGCTCGTGGGATTCTGTCTGCTTGCCATCAGGAGGTTCCTTTGACACACGTTCATCACCCGGAAGAGTTTCTGTTGGGTTTCTGTGATCACTTTTATGTGGAGATAGTGTATGATTTCCTTTGTCTTTTATCAAAATATTTTTTGTTTGCTGCTGTTGTGTATTTTTCGTATGAGAAATGTTCCCCTCTTTAGAGTTTTCTCGATTTTTGTCACCACTGTTATTGAGGGCCTCCTTTTCATGTTGATGCTGTTTTGCTACTATTTTTGTTGTTTTACTCGGGGTATCTCCATTATGTGGTGAGCCTCATTGATATTACTTTTATTGTTAGCTTCACGTGTTGTATTGACTACTGTCTCCTTTTTCTCCTTTGTCACTATCTTCATATCTCCACTTTTTGTCTTCCCAAACGATTCTTCCACCCATGGCTTTGATGTTTCCCTTTTCTCGTTATTGTTGTCCTTTTGTATATTAACGGTACTGTCTTTACTCTCTTCAGTTAGGTCCACTAGTGTCTCGAACTTGTTGTTCGTTGTTGTTACATTGATATGATTTTTCTCCTTGGTGTTGTTAACTTTGACTTCCTGTCCTTTTTGTGCTCTTGTACCGATCTGTTCAACCTCTTTGCCATTCTCTTTATTATTCTTATGTTGCACCACATTCCAATTTTGTTTAATCCTTCTTCCATTCATGTATCCTACAGATTGTTTCGAGGGATTGACCTTTTGTTTTTCTGACACATTTTTAGTTTCCTCCATCTCATTCTTTTTCTTATCCTCTTCTTGTATCTCTGCCTTTTGTAACTCTTTCCGTGGTCTGTGTTCTGGATGCAGTATCCAGCACCCCTGCATGTCATGTCCTTGAAGTTTACAATGCATTCGAAACCTCTTGCCAGCGAAAGCAAGGGGTTTACCTTCTGGGTCGAGCTTGTTGCACCGGGCTTGCCTAGTGCGGGTTACCTCTCCTATGTGGTTTGCGAGCTATTGCATAGGAGCGGGGTTTTTACCCTGTGCGCACCCAAAGGGTAGCGGCTGCGGGTTTCCCTTGTCATAAAAATAAAAATAAAAAATTACTTGCCACTTTGATTTCACTGTGCCATTCTCTTCATCAAGACAATTAATTTGTATTCTCTTTGGTAGTTCTTTTAATAGATCAATCTCCACTTTCACTTTAGCGCAACTAGGTCTTGTTTGGTTATTTGTGGCTTTGTCGATTACCAAAGGTTTTCCAATTGCATTAGCCATCGAGAAGAGAGATTCTTTATCAAACAAATTCGTGGGTAGCCCCGGAAACGATATCCATGCGATGGCTATAGTGGTTTCTTCCTCTGGGTTAAACCATGGATCCCATATTAAGAATCTCAGTGGAAAATAGTTGTGTCGTACCCGTAATTCACATGCTCTTGACATCAAGGTTGCATAATCTTCGAGCAGGGATAGTTTGATCAAAATATGACGTTCCTCTAAAAAACCAATATTGCAAGGCCCTTTGATCTCCAACTGTGTTGGTATTGCCTTCCGTAGTTCATAAAGATCAGGGCGCCTATAAGAAAATTTTGCTACTACTGCGTATTGTAGATTTTGTCTCACCGTTAATTTCTCAAATTCCTTCTTCGTCCAAGTAATTGTTGGTTCACCATGTAAGAAAATGATAGGTTTTATATCAATGGGTTCAGGGACCTGTTTGGTTGATGGGTTGCGTAAAATTGTAGCATAGTTGGTTATCGGGTTGGTGTTAGTTCTGGGAATGGTATTGATGGGCAGGCCAATCCCAGTAGGGGGTTGGCCGCCGGCCGGCGTTGCCATTGCCGGCGTGGGATTAGATCTTGAGTTAGTAGGGTTTTTCCTGTGTGGGCAAAATAGTCAACATCTTCGTTTCGTTATTAAGCCGATAAATTCATATTTGTTGCTTCGTTATGACCCCCCCCCTCGTGTTCATTTCTCTCTATTTCTCCTTTTTACTTACTATTTTAGACTTCACATTCATCTCCATCATGTTCATTTTTTTCTTCCTATTTCTCTCTTTTTACTTACTAATTTCGTCATTGTCAACAAAATCTCAAATATTTTTCTTCTTGTATCAGTAGAATTTTTACAATTTGATTGTAACTTTTGTGTATATGTTTATGTTCTTGTATATGTGCTTATGTTCTTGAGTAGTCGAGTTTCCCTTATTAGTATTATCATTAGTACACTCCTGATAGCTTATTCTTCGATTTTATTATTACCTATTGTTTCCTCCGTTTCGGTTAGCGTACTACTTGTTATTGCTATTGTTCCTTTCTCCATTATTTTCTATATGGTTTCTTTACTATTGTATTTCCTTTTCTTACTAGTTTTGATATGCTTTACTTGAATCGGAAACAACCTCTCTACCTTCACAAGGTAGGGGTAAGACTACATACACATAACACACCACCCTCTCCAGACCCCACTTGTGGGATTTTACATTGGACATGTTGTTGTTGTTTGTAGCTACTATTCAAGTTCTATTATTTTTATTTTTTTAATTCGTAGGCTTACCTTTGTAAAGATGTTGTATTCAAATTCCTTTTGTCAACGTAAACCTTTGTCTGTTGTAGTCTCAATTGTTTCTTCTTCTTTTTATGTATATATTCCCTGTACAAATATTATATGTATTTTCTTTATCAATGAAGCTTCCTCTGTTTATTTTTCCAAACTGTATTTCTACTTTAGCACCTAGCTTCATTCTAGCATTAATATTTACTTATATCACTTGGGTTAATATAATTATTTGTATCTTTAATCATCTAGGTCATTTAGAATTATTTACCTTAAGCACTTAAATCCCACCTAGTTGTGGACCTTGAATGGTGCCTAACACTTTTCTTTTGAGGTGAACTGAACTCTTAACGATCTCAGGTCGCGGAGACTAGTAAATGGAATTATTTGCACTTAGTTGTAGTAAATAGGTGCCCTAACGCGCAATAAGGGTGTTGCCTAGTGGTAAATGAAGTGGGTTGAGAACCCTAAGGTCTCAGGTTCAAATTCTAGTAGAGACAAAAAATAAGGTGATTTCATCCCATTTGTTCTAGCCTTGGTGGACGTTACCTAGTACGTCTTGCTGGTAAGAGGTACATGTATCCCGTGGGATTGATCGAGGTGCACGCAAGCTGGTCCGGACACCTTAATTATTAAATAAGAAAATTAGGTGTCCTAACACACCTTAACTCATTAGGTGACAACTCTTCTCTTTTAGCCCATTAAAAGAGTTGTCACATGCTGAAACTCGCTTTTGCGAGAAAATGGGGTGCGACACACTTTAGGGGGAAAAGTGAAGTATAGAAATAGCAAAGGACTAGGTGCAAATTGGAAAATAGTGCATACAATAAGGATGTGTAACTTAAAGACCTCAGAACACGCACATACAGAGTCTTGTACTAATATTTAGTTTGTACAATTAGTTTCTCAAGTATCTGGTCATCTTATTAAGAGTTGGCATTATATCTAACAGGGAAATGAACAATGAAGAAAAACGATTTAATCAAGAAGAGGAGGATGAGGAGGAAAATGGGAGAGGTCGAGAAGCATGGGAAAGAACTTATGCAGATGAAAGATCATGGGAGTCTTTGCAAGAGGATGAATCAGGACTCCTTCGTCCAATTGACAACAAAACCCTATCCCATGCTCAGTATCGACGACGTCTCCGTACTGCAACCGCTGCACGAATTCAGAAGGGTCTGATTCGATACCTCTACATTATCATTGATTTCTCGAGGGTATGTAAAACCCTATATGATTGCCAATAACTGCATTACTGTAATTGGTTACTGACATTTAAAGGTTTAGTTTTTCATTGCAAGATATGAAAAAATTATTCATGCATCTATATTTATCTGTTTGTGTAAATGAGTTATCTCCTGAAGAAGTTAATCGGGTCCAATTTCCCAGACTGCTGATCTTCTTTCGATGCTAGCAAATTGTTTCTTAAGAAGGAATACAATAGGGTCCTTTTAAAGAACCAGCAGGTCTTTGTTTTATGAATTTCTATTTGCGTCTAGGGCTGAAGGTTTAGTGATTTCAACTGGTTGATTATGCTATGAGATATTGATAGAATTGAATTGAGTGTGTCTAAGACAATTATTGCCTTTTGAAAATGTCCTTTAATTGAGTTGTGCTTATCACTGCATTGGACGTTTTCTTTTATCATTGACAAGGTGCTGCAACAAACAATCTTAAACATTTGCATGTAAGCTTCTTGCTGATAGTTCTCCTTTCAAGATGTCAGCATCCTTTTTTTGTGACATTTTCCTAGTTTTCTTTTTTTCACATTGCTCGAAAGTTTTTTTTTAGCATCGGTTGCATCTACTTGATACTTTTCCTACATGCTTATAGTTCCGAAACACCCACACCAACTTGGAAAGCTAGAAGAAAAATTGAAATGCTTTGAGTACTAGAAATCTAGACATAATAATAGAGACTTTTAGCGTTCATTTCAATTAAGACTGGATGACTTTAAAAATGACTTTTGAAAGAGAGACAGTAATGTCTCATAATATCTTGAACTTTTAGATCTTTTGAGTTAATAATTGCTCACTTGAATTTTGAATTTTAGGCAGCTTCAGAAATGGATTATAAACCAAGCCGAATGGTTGTAGTTGCTAGACAAGTGGAGGCTTTTATAAGAGAATTTTTTGACCAGAATCCCCTGAGTCAAATTGGCTTGGTGATCTTGAAAGATGGAGTAGCTCATTGCTTAACAGATCTTGGTGGCAGTCCTGAGGCTCATATCAAGGCATTGATGGGTAAATTGGGGACCTCAGGGGATGCATCCCTTCAGAATGGCCTAGATCTTGTGTGTGATCTCCTAAATCAAATCCCATCGTATGGTCATCGTGAAGCCCTTATCTTGTATTCAGCTCTTAGCACATGTGATCCGGGGGATATACTGGAAACCATCCAAAAATGCAAAGCGTCCAAGATAAGGTGCTCAGTAATTGGTCTCTCTGCAGAACTCTACATATGCAAGCATCTCTGCCAAGAGACTGGTGGAATGTATTTTGTTGCATTGGATGAGGTAAGGAATAGATAATTGAGCTCTGAAGTAATGGAAATACGAGAACTTGTGAAACAAAAACTAATAGAATAAGGAAATCTTTTGTGGGAAATTTAGGAGAAATTTGGTTCTAATGGCATACTATGTAAAAAGTCTCCTTGAATAATGATTAACTATATGTGGCAAGCATAATATTGTTAAAACTTTTTATAATTGATTCGTTGTTATTGCTCTGTCAGCCTCATTTAAAAGAGTTGGTATTGGAGCATGCCCCACCTCCTCCAGCTATTGCAGAGTTCGCTGTTGCCAATTTGATCAAGATGGGGTTCCCCCAAAGAACAGCAGAGGGTGTCATTTCAATTTGTTCATGTCATAAAGAGGCTAAAGTTGGTGGTGGATACACTTGTCCGAGATGCAAAGCACGCATATGTGAGCTGCCTACTGAGTGTTGCATCTGCGGACTGACCCTTGTATCTTCTCCACATCTGGCAAGGTCATATCACCATCTCTTCCCCATAAGGCCATTTGATGACGTTTCACCCTCAGCTCTGAAAGATTTTCACAAGTTACCAAAGAATTGCTTTGGCTGCCAACTGAGTCTTTTAAGTCCTGGTAAGAGCACTCTTAAGCTTATTTTCAAAATTGAAACTATCTTGAGGTAAAAGATTTATGCCGAAAAACAAGGAAATCTGTCTTATTTTCTTACTCTTCAAGATTACTTTGTAAAATAACCACTGAAGTGAATCTGCGATCCAATGAAGCACCTGGTCACACAATATATTTGTAAAAAGGACTTGCATTTTTTGGTTCAGAATTGAAACTTCCAGCGGTAAAAAAGATTCATACCAAAATGAGGAAATGTCTTTTATGTTTGCTCTCAAGATTGCATTGTAAGTAACCTTTAGAGTGAATCTGGGACCCAATGAAGCACCTGAGCTGGTCTTCCTTATCAAAATAAATAAATAAAAATGGAACACCCGAGATTTGCATTTGTTTTGCAGATATTATCATTATCCATGTATATGCTAGGATGTTCGATAATTTGATAATTTTCAAATAAAGTAGTTTATCAGATTAACCCTGGGTACATAACCCTGACCTGAAGCATCTGCTGTTGCTGAGGATGTCAATGAAGTTCCTTTTTTTTTTTTTTGGAATTGGTAAAAGTTTATTCATCAGCATTCAGGGCTATGCTGGCCACCTCCAAAATTTACAAAAGAGTCATGGATAGTTACAAGGAACATATAATATCCACTAATTGGATTTCTTCTTAGTATGAAGTTCCTTTCTTTAAGTTCATGGCTGTAGAGAATTGTAGAAGGCATTTACATAATTGTTTGTCATCTGAGATATTTTGTATGTGCATTTGTCTGATTTATAAAGAACGAAAGAGAAAAAAAAAGACGCACTAATCTGTGGGAAATATAGGAAAAGAATATTATTGAATTGTTGTTATTTACATTATTACATTGAGACCCTATTTATAGACACTAGAATGCAATCCTTTATCAAGTAGGATACTATTTAGTATTCCTATTTCCATTTCTATTCCTATTCCAATTCTAATAGGATTGTATAAACCTATTCCTATTTTAATAGGATTGTATAAACCTATTCCTATTCTAATAGGATTGTATAAACCTATTCATATTCTAATAGGATTGTATAAACCTATTCTTATTCTAACACTTCCCCTCAAGCTAGTGCATACAATTCATGTACCTAGCTTGTTATAAATGTAATTAACAGGAGGACCGATGAGGGTCTGCAAGTTGATCACTCGACTTCACAAAATTGACAATCAATCTCAATGTGCTTGGTCTTCTCATGAAATACTGAATTTGATGCATAATGCCGATAAAACACAGAGTGATAAAATTACAGTGTTGAACTTCCCAAACTAAGCTTGCAAAAACTGTTTCAGACCATAGAGTGACTTACGTAATCAACATACAAGGCTACTAAACTCCCCCTGAGCAACAAAATTAGGTGGTTGCTCCATATAGACTTCTTGACAATGCAACGGTCGCCGGCAGTGCTCAAAATCTAGTATAAAGTGTATGGATCATGTTGGAATCAATAGACGAGTCAATATTAAACAAGAAAGTCACCGAAAAACTTGCCGGAACATGCTCATATGCCGGAGTATTAGATTTGATGGCTAAAAGTGGTCACAATCTAAGAAAAAAAATTATATGGGTAGGGTCGGAATGTCACGACCCAACTAGAAAATAGAAATTATATAGGATAGTTCGAATTGATGGAACGACCCCATTGAAAAAGAGAAATAATATGGGCAGGGTCGGAATGATGGCACAACCCTACGCAAATCAGATTTGAGGAGTCACCGGAAAGACGAGAACTATGCAAATCAAATCTGAGGAGTCACTGAAAAGATACATGATGATATGCAACTCAGATATGAGATAATAGTTCGGAAAAATCCACGATACTACACAAATTAAATATGAAAAGTAGTCCGGAGAGATGCACGGTGCTACGCAAATTAGATAAGCAAAACAAATAGTCACCGGAAGGATGGCACGGTGCTACAAAAATTATATATGAAAAAGTAGTCACTGAAATGATGGCATAGTGCTACACAAATTAAATATGAAAAAGTAGTCACCGGAAAGATGGCACAGTGCTACAAGTTAGATATAAGAAAGTAGTCACCGGAATAATGACACAGTCCTTACATAAATCAAATATGAGAAAATAGTCACCGGAAAGATACACGGTGACCCAACTTTTGCTAACATAATTGTTGGCCAGACGGGCGGCATATATGAGTAATAGCCGCTCGCCGGCAGCGGAAGCTCTTAGATTGTTTACCAAGATCGTATAGGTTCTGATACCATGTGAGAAATATAGGAGAAAAATGTTATTGAATTGTTGTTATTTACATTATTACATTGAGACCCTATTTATAGACACTAGAATACAATCCTTTACCAAGTACGATACTATTTAGTATTCCTATTTCTATTTCTATTCCTATTCCTATTCTAATATGATTGTATAAACCTATTCCTATTCGAATAGGATTGCATAAACCTATTCCTATTCTAACAGAGCTTTTGTTGAACTGAAGAAAAAGAAATATCTCTAGTGTTCTACAGAAGAAACAAGATGTTTAGTTTCTAGAGCTTAAATTATTCACGTCCAAGATAATAAGTTCTTTTATGTTACAATTCTGTGCTTCTCGCTGGTTGTTTGTATTTGTAATTATGTCCTTTGAGGACTCTTTTGAGGCAAAATTTAAAGCAATGTTGAAATTTGGTCTTTTAAGGAAGTTGCCTGTTGAACTAGTGTTTGTATTCAGTCAGTTTGTTTTTTTTTTTTTTGCCAAATTTCTTGTAACTTGTGATGAAATTAGGAAATTATTCTGTAAAATGAGTTGTGCTTGGACCAAACATTACTTGGGATCATAAAACCTTGAAAGGAAGCTATTTGTCTCTTCTTAATGTAGGTCCTAATTCATAGACAACCGCTTAAAGTTCCTGCGACTTTTCATTTAGACACCTTAATTTAAGCTGTTGCACAGCAAACACCTAGGGTGTGTTCGGTATGATGGGAAGTGTTTTCTTAGAAAATGTTTTCTAGGAAAATAAGTGGATTTCTTACTATTTTTTAAGATGAAGTAATTGATTCGATTCATGTCATCAAAAAGATGCAAAGTAGTTACAAAAGAGTGAGTGTGTTCGGTACGCAGGCAGATTTTTTTATCCTAAAAGCATTTGTATGTATGAACAATACTATGAGAGGTGAAGGTGAAGGGTATGGTGTGTGGGGTGGTGGGGATGGGGGCTACAGGGGTGAGGCTGAAGATGAGGTGTGTTGAAAGGTAGGAAGGACACTATCAATGTGGAATCCCACTTGTGTAACCTGTTTACATTTTCCAGAAAATGTGTTCATCCATACCGATCAAACCCCCTAATGTATATCTAAAATGTGCCTATTGAACACGTCATGCTTAGCTAGTAAAAAATAAAATGTGAGTTCACATGTGAGGATGTGGCAAATTAGCAAATTGAACAAAATCACATGGCTTTAGAATCCAACTAATAAAAAAAGGAAAAAGAAAACACTAGTGTTTGTATTCAGCCTGAATTTTTTTTTTCCGCCAAATTTCTTTTGACTTATTTTTGAATCAGTCAATAGTGTTCATTGAATTAGAGCAAATTTCAATAGTTCTGAAACAAGCTTCCACCACATCCCAACTTACAAAAAAGAACAGGTACCTATAGCAAAAATATATACTCTACAGGAACCATAGAATAATGATGATGGAGATGTATTGCGGCCTTCTCCTGTTCATCAACTCAAACCTCATACTAATTACACCATAATTAAACCACCACACCAAGCAGAATCCCATATCCTTTACCAACCAACATAAACATATCTGCTCTTCTTTTCTTGACAGCAAGACTTCTGCAGACAAATCAAAACTCAGAACCAAACCTCCCCTCAACCCCCAAAACCACAAAAAGTCCAGTCCTGTCTCTTGAGAGCATCCCCGCAACATCCATAGCAGTCACCGTCTTCCTACTAGCATGCTCAGTATAAGTAACAGCATCATGAATCACATTCTCGAAGAAGATCTTGAGCACCCCCCGAGTCTCCTCATAGATTAGCCCACTGATACACTTCACTGCCCCTCTACATGCCAAATGCCTAATGGCTGGCTTTGTGATTCAATGAATGTTATCACAGAGGACCTTACGGTGAAGCTTTGCTCCTCCCTTTCCACCACCCGACATGTTCAGTCAACCTTTAGTTTCTCTGAAAATGGAAGCTTCTGAATTTCTAAGAGTGTTAGAGAGACAATGATGAAGACAAATTTCTTGTAACTTGTGTGATGAATTAGGAAATTATTCTGTAAAATGAGTTGTGCTTGGACAAAACATGCTTGGGATCATAAAACCTGGAAAGGAAGCAATTTATCTCTTCTTAATGCAAGTCCAAATACATAGACAACCTCTTACAGTTGCCGCAGCCTTTTATTTAGACACCTTAATTGAAGCTGTTACCCATCAAACACCTAATGTATGTCAAAAAGGTTCCTATTGAACACGTCATGCCTAGTTAGTAAAAATAAAATGCATGAGTTCACATGCGATGATGTGGTAAATGGCAAATCGAACAAAGCCATGTGGCTTTTGAATCCACCTAATTGAAAAAGGAAAAAGAAAACATCATCTTTAGAAAAAAAGAACCTCCCACCTTATCATCTTCCCCAACCTCACCCTTCCCTTGTCTGATTTCTCTCCGGTTCATTCCTCCATTTTCTTCCTTACTCCATGAAAATCTCTCCATAAATTTGCTCTCGAAATACCTCAAAAAACAAGAAAAAACAGAAATGTCACTCTATTCTAAACAAGACAAATCATGCCTATAAATACTCAAGTCATCCCTACCTTACTCAGCTGCCCAACAGTACGACTAAACCTCAGTCCCAAGCAAGTTGGGGTCGGCCATAGGAATCCTCACTGACCATATTACTCCAGTTAAACCATCTCAGGCCAACATTACATAAAGTAATAGTAATAAAATAAAGCAACATAACTAGAAGTTCTTTATATTTTGCTACTGTCATATAAATTTCTGAAACATTAAACAACTCCGATTAAAGTATAGGACGTAAAGTAAAAGTGTTAGCATGACTAAAATATATTCTTTATTAATAGGTATCTCCTACATAGATCTTTTTCTTCCATTGTGCCCTATCTTTCACTAAGCATGAACCTCAATAGATTGTAAGTCTTTCAATACAACTTCCTTCCAAGTGATTTAGGTACCTCTTCCCTTTTTATTACTTTCTCTCACCACATATCTACAAACCGGTGGATTTGAAGTTCGATGCAAGACATAAACATACCATCTCAAGTGACCTCTTATTTTTTCCTCTATGTGTGCTACTTGAACCTTCTTGTGAATGCGATTGTTTCTAATCTTGTCTAGTCTTGTATGACTGCTCGTCCATCTTAGCATCTTCATTTCCATGCCACTCATCTTGATGTTTTACTTTAGAGATCCAACAATAGAGTTGTCTTTTCTCAGGCAAAGTTATATAAACCATGTTTCAAGGCTACAAAATCACTGACTGTCATTGGATGCTTTGTTAGACTGAGGTTCATCATCTTCCTTTTCTTCTACTTGTTCATGGGTTGCCATCCCCTTAGTTTCGGTAGATTTAAGTGTGGGTATCAGGGTTTTGCTTGAAATTGGAAGGCCGTCAATCTGTTGGGTTGGAATGGTGTAGTGAATCAGCATTCACTACACTGGGTATGTTGTTGTTGTTGTTGAATGGTGTAGTGAATCACCATTCACTACACAGGGTATGTTGTTGTTGTTGTTGAATGGTGTAGTGAATTTGCACTGGGTATGTTGTTGTTGTTGTTGAATGGTGTAGTGAATGGATGATGTGCTGTAGTAGTAAAAGCTGGGCGTTCTATTCATTAATGGTGTTCTCTCCAGTGATGAGTCTTGGTTTCTGATGGTATTTCTCTTATTGGAAACTGAAGGATCGCTAGTTGGTATTTTTCGCTGGTGGGATTCTATTTAGGAGGGAGATATGAAGGCTGCGGTGGTTTCTGGTGATTGGTAGTATGTCCAAACTGATGTGGGGAGGTGGTGGCAGCAGCAGAGAGGAGCTGGAGGAGAAAGAAGAAGGAAATAAAACAAAAAAATTACATTACAATTCATGCGCTCAAAACTGTGGAAGTCACTCATTCTGCCACATTAATGTGAGGTGTTCAAACTTCAAATGTCATATTTTGGATATACGTTAAGTTGTCTAAAAGATAATAACCTCAATCGAGGTATCGAAGTGAAAAGTCGTGGCAACATTAAGATTTAAGGGGGATGTCCATGTGTTTGGCCTAATGCAAACTTAATGTACAGGAGTCTCACTTTTTACTTGTTTCACTTTTCTCTTCATTCATCAGGATATTCTCACTTTTTGCTTGTTTCATATTTTTCTTTATTTGATTTGATGCAGGAAATTTGCCAGGTCCACAGGTTGCTTGTCCAAACTGCAAACAACACTTCTGCCTTGATTGTGATATTTATATACATGAGAGTTTGCACAATTGTCCAGGTTGTGAGAGCTTAAGGAATTCCAAGACCATTAGTGATATGGAAGAATGATAAGGATGTCTGTTTCTGAAGTGGTTTATTCCTCAAATGGAACAAGCTAAATGGCAAAATGTAATGTTATGTTGGATGTCCTTTCCGAATACCAGAAATCTTGTTTCACAGCATGTCGTGAGGAAATATCGAACTGGCTGCTTTTGTAGGGATTTTACTGTTGGATCCAGCCAATTTCTATGGAACAGCTATGGGAGACACCACTACTAATCTCAAAGGTAAAACTTCTATGGTCTAATCCAACGTTTTAGAGCAATGAAGGATCACGGCATAATGTATATCATTCATATATTACAAACAGATTGTTGTTTCTTTGTACCCTCAAATTCTGACTTAAAAAGAAGAAAAAAAAGGAAGACAGTGATGAGATCTGTTTAACCTTTGAGCCTCTGGATTTTGACATTTATTTACTGGACAATCCACTGATGAAATCACTTTTGAGTGCATTTCCAAGGGCAGAGGCCTTTGCTACGGGTAGATGAGTATAATTTATCAGCTTCTGTTAATCCAAATGATATCGTTCAGGAGGACAATTAACATTACAATAGCTCTTATGATATGTTATGGCCATGTCACCATTGAGAATGACACATTGCTGGAATACCTGTGCTGGTTTTTTGCATACCCTAAGTTGATTTAAATAAAACACACTCGAGCCTGCATCGGTTTCTTGGGTTCGATTCAATTTTCATTGTTCGGTTTCAGCTCAGTTATTTGGTATGGACTGGTATGCAGGGATTCAAAATCAAGTTAGTATTATATATTTACTTTAGTTAATTACTTATGGTATCCCAGTTCACAGTCCTTGATAACAGTGACATGCTGGATTGCACAAGATGCCATTGAATTTGCTTGTGAAAAATACATTTATGCTGTGTTAGTATTGATTTCATCCACCCCACCCCCTTACTTGGTGTCTCTAGTTCATTTATATGATTAGTTAAAGGGGGGAAGGGTCAGTACTTGTCCCTCTACTATTGAAAATTTTATAATATTATCCTCCGTTGTAATATCATCAGTATATATATATATATGTCCCTAATGTTATACAAATGACTACAATTTTTGTCATTCCCTTATCTATTTAACCACGTGGCGTGCCAATTCACCCCACCAACCTTTCTCCCGCGACCATTCAGAGTCACCAACACTTTGATATAAGAGAGAATCCGCCAGCTAGATGAGCCCGGGGAATATTGTTGCAAAAAGTACCATCACCATTACTATAAATTACCATCTAGCAATCTTTCGTTTTGAAAAAGCCAAAGTTCTTTTAAAAGGTATATAACACTTTATGGTAAGTGATTTTTTCAATTTATCTTTAAAACATCATAATATTGCTTTTGGAAAAAAGGGAATTGAACTAGAAAACGCGTTAGATTAATAATTTGCTAGATATTCATGGTTAACAAATTTAAATCAAGGTCTTCACAATGAGAAGAAAAAAAAGTCATAAATGCCCTTTCAGACCCACTTAATTATTTCCTTTTTCTTGTCGCCCTTAAGATAATAACTTGCCTTATAAAATTTAATACTCCCTCCGTCCCATTTTATGTGAGGTAGTTTGACTTGGCACGAAGTTTAAGCAAGAAAGGAAATTTTTTAAAACTTGTGATTCAAAATGAATGATAGAAATTTGGGTGGCTGTAAATCATTTTATTAAGGATAAAATAGACTTTTTATAGCTAAATTGTTACTTAATAAAGAAATGTGTCATTCTTTTTGAGACTGACTAAAAAGGAAAGTAAGTCACATAAATTGGGACAGAGGATACATATTGGTTCAATTTAAATTCTTTGACCTAGTACTTATTAAATGCACACATACTTTGGTACTACTTGTCTACAGTTTCCCTATATAAATTTACTTGACTTAGTAAATAGTTGAACCAGTCTTCAACTTATAATTGAATTTTATTTTAATAACAATAACAAACTTAAATATCGAAGAAGCTAAGCTAAGAGTGACATAAAGTAACTTAAAATTCTGTGAATGTTTGATTCATAGATGAGTGTAGGGCTGTTCATGGTTATGGTTAAACAACCAAATCGAACCGCAATCCGAATCAAACCGATTAAAAAAACCGATATTTGGTTGGATTTGGTTAGGTTTGGTTTTTGAATTTTGAAAACCGATACTATTTGGTTTGGTTTTGGTTTTACAAAAGAATATCCGCAAAAATAACCAAACCGAACCATTAAATTATATATATAAATTTTATAATTATTTATATATTATTCATAAATAAAATATAAATATTTTATTAAATTTTAATTAACTTAAGTCTTTAACTTTATTATTTTCTTAAGCTCAACACTTAAATTTCAGCCCAAGTATTAAAATCCTAATTCTAACTCAACCAAAAATTTACTATTTAAGTGATTTTTACATTTGGAGCACTGTTTTTTTTTTTTTTTTTTGGTTTATTAGGAAAAATTCTCAGTTGTCACAACATGAAAGATTCAATATGTTACTCCCTCTGTCCCAGTTTATGTGACATACTTTCCTTTTTAGTCAGTCCCAAAAAGAATGACACATTCTTATATTTAGTAACAATTTGACTGTAAAATGTCTATTTTACCCTTAATGAAATGATTTACAGTCACACAAATTTCTATCATTCATTTTGGACCACAAGTTTTAAAAGTCTTCCTTTCTTTCTTAAACTTCGTGCCGAGTCAAACTACCTCACATAAATTGGGACAGAGGGAGTATATATTTATCCAAGACAACTCTGATACTATTGATTTTCCACTACATATATACATTGCTTTCTCTTTTTAGATATAAGTCTTCTAACAGGGTAATGAGTTTTTTTAGTCCTGTTTCAATTGTTCTATGACT